>JAHIAM010001092.1:0-36537 GCA_021605205.1 Aegilops longissima | reverse complement strand
GTTTGACTGGTCGGCGCCTTTGACCTGCTGACATCACCCCGGGCGTCATGCTGACGTAGTTTACCTTTTCTAGATTTATTCTTATTCAGGAAATTCCAGAAAATAGTGCTAACTTCTAAAAATCATAGAAATTAATCTATAACTCCAAATGCAAAGTGTTATATATGAAATTTCATGCATGTTTAAACAAGTTAACTTGCTGTTCAGTGCAAAACATGATAAAGCACTATTTAAGATCACAAGTGAGTTTGAACTTTGAATCTTTGGTTCAAAATAGCTCAAACCCATATGATTGTAGTTGCATTAGCCCAACACACTCATTTTACCATGTCATGATCATGCATCATATTGTAGCATTGCATTGATTGTGTTCCCTCTTTGTTGCCGTGTTCGTCCCCTCTCGTTATACGTGGTTTCGACGATGAGATCGATGACATCGATGAAGAACTATTCTATCTTCAGAAGTGCCAGGCAAGCAAACCCCCCTTGTTCATTCCGATACAATCCCACTCTCTCGCTCCTGCTCTCTTTTACTGCATTAGGACAACAACGATTCCACTGTTACATGCTGCGGTAGTTGAACCCCTTTTTCCTCTGCATGACCTGTCATTGCCACAGTAAATAGATGAAACCAACTAGTATGAGTAGGAGTTGTTTGAGCCCTGATGTGCCTACTCATTCATGCTTGTTTGTCATGCCTGCTACTGCTTAGAGTTGAGTCAGGTCTGATTCATCGGGGATGAATTGGAGGTGTGTGAACATGTATTACTGTTGAGAGCTAAGTGTGTGAACACGATTTGGTAAAGGTATCGATGAGAGGCCATGTAGGAGTACATGGTGGGTTGTTTCTGTAAGTGCATCTAGTGCCCCTTAGTGATTTTGGTGTATTGAAGACTTATAGGTTAAGAAACTAATGTGTTTGTGAGTGTACACAAGTCTATAAGTCTATGAGGAGTTTGATATTTACAGATAAAGTCGACCCCTAAAAATGAAGTTTTTCGACTGAAGACTTTGATATTTTGAAGACTTTCTGAAGACTTTGAAAGTGAAGAAATTGGTGTGACCTTGAAGACTTGGTATTCATTTGAGGAACATGAAGCGTGAAGACTTTTGTTTTCGTAGTTTCGTTTTTCTCTTTCTTGAGTCATAGGAAACACCGTCTCGTTAAAGGGGTCGAGGAAATACTAAGGAAAAATTTCCATGTGATGCTCAACTCAAAATCCTACACCTACCAATCCCTTGAGTGAAGTCTTTGAAATCTCATACAGTTCACCAATTTCTTCATGTGATGAGACGAAGTTCTTCCGTCACGAGGAATTTGTTCGACCGAGGAGTTAGGAATTCGCCATCTGGATTGCCTACAAAGTGAGGAACATGATAGCCCCGAGGAATTTGACATTCAAATTTCCGACCGTTCTTTGTCTTCTTGCCCACCTGTGTCCCAAAATATCTTATTCACCTAACGGTCATATCATTGAAGGGCATTTATGTCTTATCATGTCGGGCTGCTCCCTAGGCTATAAATAGCCGCCCCTACAACCATTAGCTGGTTGGCTGCTCCGAGAGAAACTTGACACTTGTCATTTGAGAGCAACCCATCCTCCGAGGACTTTGAGCGAAAATCATCGAGTGAGGAAAACCCAAAACCAAACCCTATAAACCCAAAGTGATTGAGCATCATCAAGAGATTGATCCTCGTGGATCCGACGCTTGTTACCTTTGAAGACTGTGCTTCTTCCAGACGGTTAGGCGTCATGGTCTAGAGCATCCAAGAGGAATTGTGGATCGCCGAGTGACCAAGTCTGTGAAGGTTTGGAAGTCGCTCAAGACTTACCACGAGTGATTGGACGAGGTCTGTGTGACCTTAGTTCAAGGAGAATACGGTGAGGACTTGGTGTCTGAGCTGCGTGCTCAGCGATCGGGTGTCCGGACTGTGTGTCCTCGAGTTTAAATACTCACCGCCCAACCAGACGTATAACCGAGACAGCAGCTGGAACTGGTCTACCAAATAATTGTCTTCACCAACCTTACTGGTTGTATTTCCTCAACCCTTTCATTTCCTCATTATTGTGTTGAGTGTTTGTTCATATCTGTGTTTGAAGACTTTGATCAAGACTTTCTCAATTTCCTCGCCCAATTTCTTCATCTGTTTGTCTTCATCTTGTGCTATCCTGTGTTTACGCTTTCGTACTCTTTGTTTGTCTTCATTTCATCATGATGACCATGCCCGCATTCTGTTATGCTTACTTCGAGTACTTATTCCGCTGCAAGTAGTTCTTCGCTAAGGAATTTCCTCACCGCAAATTCCTCGGTGAAGAATTCATAAAATCGCATATTCACCCCCTCTACTCGATATAACGACTTTCAATTGGTATCGAGCAAGGTACTCCTTGTTACGTGTGATTTTGGTTTAACCACCGGAGTTTTAGTTATGTCGACCGCAGGTATGAAGAAAGTGACATGCCCTATCTTTGACGGTCATGATTATCCCAAGTGGAAGGCCATGATGAGGAAGCGCCTGTGGTAATGGACAGCGAGCTGTGGACCGTCACTGAAATTGGTCTGACTGATCTATGCAAGACGGCGAATGCAGATGATATTCGCAAGTTCACTTGACTTGACATCATGGCGAAGGATATCATCTGTTCCTACCTATCTAGAGATGAATTCAAGCACATTATGCATCTTTGCAATGCGAAGCTTATCTGGGACCGAATCTCCGACGTCTATGAAGGTCATCGAACCCGTCATGATCCTTGGTTTGAGGACTTCAAGGAATCTCTAAAAACAATGACTTTCGAACCGTAATCATCATCTTCGCATCATGTCTCATGGCAAAGGGTGACAAGGTAACCAATGTTCCTCATCCGAGTATAGTGACGATGAATCGATGATGATGGATCTGATGATGATATTGAACCTAGCTATACCAAGCTTGTTTGTATTGCCACAAACAACAACATGCCTTGGAAAAGGTTCAAAACATGTTAGGTAAAAGTGATGATATGTTAGGTGAAGAAATGGATCGCACTAAGGCCCCGACTGAAAATCTTCGAGACTTCGCCTAGGTTTGATAGCCTTCAAGGTCATCATAACACTCTCTTGTCGATCATGAGAAACTTTCTTATGAATTTCTTCAAAGAAAGCAAGATCTTGAGAAGCTAAGAGTGAGTTATGAAGATCTTCGAAGGAGCGCGATTCATTACTTGCTCAACAAATCAGCGCTTCTCGTGAAGAATTTGTTCCTCCATGCTTAAAGTGCATTCAACGTGAATCGCTAATTCTTCACCAATGTTCAATGCTTCAACTGTTACAAATTCTTCACCGCCTCTGCTAACACTAATTCCTCATCCGAGGACATTGCTAGTATCACCGACGATGCAGGGGTTTAAGGAATTGTACATGACAGCATGTACAAAAGCCTCAAAGGGCATCGACTTTTGTGATGTGCTTAAAAGCAGATCCTCAACAGAACCCTAGGAAAGAGGGTATTGCCTTTGAGAGGAAACTCAATGCTGATGGAACATATTGGAAGCCCGAGCGGATCCCAAAACCTCATGGGTTGCTGCAAAGGGACCTCCAGCTGATCCATCTAACTTATCTGGCTTTACATGCGAATCTCCTCATTCTTCCGATGAGTCATTTGACTCCAACTATAAACTGTTCAAAATCAGAATGGTGAAGTATTTGCTAGATATGTTGGCACTAATCGCAGAACGGTTCCCCTATGAAGAAAATCTTGGTTCCCAAGAAGTGTCTTGAAAGTCTTCAGGTGAATGTCCTCATGACACCACCTGTGAAGAATAGGAACCCCAGATCAAACTCTTCATATGGACCAAATTCTTCATATGGATCCAAGTCCTCATACGGACCAAATTCCTCACGTGGATCAAATTCCTCAAAAGGATCAAAGTCCTCATATGATTATCATCGTGCTAACAACTCGCTTTCGCAGGTAGAGCTAAGGGCTATGAATATGTGCATTATTCTTCAAACCAATATGTTCATAAGTCCTCAAGAATTTCTCTGCTTATTCATATGCTTACCCTAACCCTCTTATGTGAAACGAAATGGTTTGGCCTCTATGCCACCATTCTCATATGGTGCTCGCAGAGTGATGAACTCTTTGCCACCCCTTCGATGTGGGTGGTGAAGAAAAGAACTAACCTCTTCTGCGGGTCAGGTCTCCGCACGTGCTTTAAACGTCTCAAGAATTTGTTTGGGGCCGACAAAATGCCCGAAAGGACGCATGCTAATCATGATGGAATGAACTTTCATTTCACACGCCCTCATACTTGCTTATCTCATTATAATCGTCTGTTGAAATTCATCTGATGAACTTGATATCATATTCTTCACTGATGAAGTATATGAGATCGTAAGTTGCACTAATTCGTCTGCAGGATGATCAACCCAAATCCACTGAGTGGGTTCTCGATAGTGGATGTACAAATCACATGACTGGTGACAAGAATCTATTGATGGATGCTCCTTATCACCATCACATCTGAAGCATATCATGTTTGGCCGACAAAGGCAAAAGTCGTATTGGGTCTTGGTAAGGTTGCGATCTCTAAGGACATACACATGGACAAAGTCATGCTTGTTGAGTCCTTAGGATACAACCTCGTGTCGATCTCAATGCTTTGTGATCTTGATATGGTTGTTATCTTTGGCAAGTATCATTGTGTTGTGATTATGGAAGTTGACAATTCCAAAGTCTTCAAGGCTTTAGGAGAGGAGACGGTATATTGTTGATTTCTCTACTGTGACCACAACCAGCCGTGTGTTTACTTGCAAAAGCTTCGTAAGGCTGGCTATGGCATCGGCGACTTAGTCACGCAGCATGAGGAATTTGCACACGCTTGCAAAGAAGAAGCATGTCATTGGCATTGAGAATGTCAAATTCCTCAAGGATCACATGTCCGAGCCCGTGAAGCTGGAAAATGACCAAGGCCAAGCATCCAAATAAGACTATCATGACCACTACTCGTCCCTTCGAATTGCTTCACATGGACCTCTTTGGTCCTAATCATTACCCAGCTGTCACTAATGACGCATCTCTATATGGCTTTGTTATTGTTAATGATTACTCTCGTTACACATGGGTACACATTGTTACTTACAAAAATGAAGTGCAGGAAGTCTTCAAACGATTTTCCTCGAGGGCTTCAAGTAACTTTGGTGTGAAGATCAGACACATCAGGAGTGACAATGCAACTGAGTTCAAGAATTCCGGTCTTGATGCCTATCTTGATGAACTTGGTATTACTCATGAGTTATCTGCTCCCTATACTCCTCAACAAAATGGCATCGTGGAGCGCAAGAACAGAACTCTTGTTGAGATGGCTCGCACTATGCTTGATGAATACAAAACGCCTAGTCGTTTTTGGATTGATGCAATTGATATTGCGTGCCACATCATCAACAGAGTATATCTTCACAAATTCTTCAAGAAGACTGCCTATGAACTCCTCACTGACAAGAAACCCAATGTGAGTTATTTCAAAGTCTTCGGTGCTAAATGCTGGATTAGAGATCCTCATCACAATTCTAAATTTGCACCGAAAGCACATGAAGGTTTTATGCTTGGTTACGGAAAGGACTCGCACACCTCTGAGTCTTCAACATCGCTCTTCACAAGATTGTTGACACTGTAGATGTGTGGTTCGATGAAACTAATGGCTCGCAAAGAGAGCACCTACCTTCTGTGTTAGATGAACCAGCTCCTGAGGAATCTATCAAGTTCAAGGCAACCGAGGATGTCATTCCCTCTCAAGAATCTGCTCAAGAATTCATTCCTCAGACGCCAAGAACGCCGAGCTGATGCACCAAGATAATGTCAAGACAATGGTGTTGAGGAAAATGATCAAATTCCTCGGCGACAACCAGCTCATCCTCGCGCAAAAGAAGTACAAGTTGACAAGATCATCGATGACATTGAAGCGCCAGTCCTCTCACACGCTCAAAAGCTTCACATTTATCTAACTTTTGTGGGCACTATGCTTTTGTCTCTATCACAGAGCCCACTAAGGTAGACGAAGCATTTCTGGAGCCTGAGTGGATTCAGGCCATGCAAGAAGAATTACATCGGTTCGAGCTCAACAATGTCTCGAACTGGTCAAACGTCCAGATCCTCGCAAGCATAATATCATTGGCACAAAGTGGATCTACCGCAACAAGCAAGATGAAAATGGCCTTGTGGTGAGGAATAAGGCACGACTTGTAGCTCAAGGCTACACACAGTTGAAGGAATTGATTTCGATGAAACTTTTGCACCTGTTGCTAGACTTGAGTCTATTCAGATATTACTCGCCTATGCTAACCATCACAATATCACTTTATATCAAATGGATGTGAAAAGTGCATTCCTCAATGGTAAGCTTGAGGAAGAAGTATATGTTGCACAACCCCTGTGTTTTGAAGATCCAAGAATCCTCGACAAAGTCTTGAGACTCAACAAGGCCCTCTATGGTCTCAAACAAGCCCCACAAAGCGTGGTACGATACATTGAAGGAATTCTTCATGAAGAATGGCTTCACACCCGTTCACTCGACCCTACTCTATTTACTAAATCATATGATGGTGAACTGTTTGTGTGCCAAATATATGTTGATGATATTATCTTTGGCTGTATCGACCAACGTTATAGTGATGAATTTGCCTATATGATGAGTGAAGAATATCAAATGTCTATGATGGGAGAGTTGAAATTCTTCTTAGGTCTTCAAATTCGTCAACAACACAATGGCATATTCATATCTCAGAGAAATACCTCAAAGATGTCCTCAAGAAATTCGCATGCAAGATTGCAAAGGCGTCAAAATTCCTATGCCCACAAATGGCCATCTATGCAATCGATTTAAAATGGTATTGACTTCGATCACAAGGTATACCGCTCCATGATTGGTTCTCTATTGTACTTATGTGCATCTAGGCCAGATATAATGCTTAGTGTTTGCATGTGTGCCCGATTTCAAGCTACACCGAAGGAATCACACCATAAGGCTGTGAAGCATATTCTTCGATATCTAGGTCACACACCAACACTAGGATTATGGTACCCCAAGGGCTCTACTTTTGGTCTCATTGGATATTCTGACTCTGACTATGCTGGTGATCGTGTGGACCACAAGTCAACATATGGTACTTGTCATTTCCTCGAACGATCTTTGGTCTGTTGGTCCTCGAAGAAATAGAACTGCGTATCACTGTCTACTGCGGAAGCTGAATACATTGCTGCTGGCTCATGTTGTGCTCAATTGTTGTGGATGAAGCAAACTCTCAAGGACTATGGCATCAACGTGAAGAATGTGCCTCTCTCTCGTGACAATGAGAGTGCCATCAAGATTGCTCACAACCCAGTTCAGCATTCAAGACAAAGCACATTCAAATTCGCCATCATTTTCTTCGTGATCATGTGTTGAAGGGCGACATCTCCATCGAGCATGTGAAGACTGAAGAACAGCTAGCCGATATCTTCACTAAGCCCTTGGATGAGAAGAGATTTAGCAAGTTGCGGTGTGAGCTAAATATCTTAGAATCTTCGAATGTTCTTTGAAAAGGACACACATCCTGACACTTATGCAAAATTTATGACTTAGATGTGCAACACATGAAGAAATGTTTTTCTTCAATCCATGAAGAATAACACTGTAAGTGTGAAGAAATTAATGAAGAATTTGATTATCAGAACCCTACAATAATTGTATGCGGTGTCTGAAATCATCATTCTTATACGGTGGGTCACGCCACCACCAAAGTTGAAAATCTTCAATTTGAGTTTTTCCTCAGTTTTTGAAATTCTTCAGTTTTTCAAATTCTTCAACTTTTCAAAATCTTCACTGATTCCGTTGTTTTTCTTCATTAGCTATATATATATGGGTTTATGTCCTCTACAACATTCACTTATGGCTATTTCTTCAAGTCGCTTTTTCTGCTAAGTGAATGTGATCGGACCCTTCCCCCTCTATGCTATACTCAACCCAATCTATTCACAAATTCTTCATGTGCGTTCTATTTGAAACTCGTTCAAAATCTTCACTGAGTCCTTGTCAGCTGAAGAAATTGCGAACGGAACTTTAAAACTGATCTTATCCAAACTTTTGGTTTTGCCATCAAACCGCTCCGCATCCCACGATGCATTATTTTACTCGCCCACGATCGTACACGATCTCCACTACACAGTACGTGGGTGACACATGTCGTGAGAAGGAGAATGGTCAGGGGCATGTTCGTCCTAAATCTTCGGGCGAACAGTTTTTCACTGCCTCTATAAATACCCCTCTCCTCATCCTCACTTCTTTTACTCCGCTCGATCTCTCTCTCCCGCTCGAGCTCCTCAAACCCTAGCGCCGCCGCTACTCCATCGTCAGCCGGTGAGGAAGAGCTTACTGCCTCGACCTCGTCAGCCGTCAGACTCAGCGCCACGGTTATGGAAATCTTCACTCCGCCGCTGTCAGAGCCATCTTCCTCCGCCGAAAGTTAGGGCGTGGAAGATCTGAACAGACGAGCTTCACATCTACAACACCCAGTTCGTCGTGTTCTTCATTTAGGGTAATTAAAAGTTACTTTTACTGCCCTCGTTGATCCAAATTTTACACTACAAAATCTTCAAAGGTGTTTTATGTTGGAAATATGCCATAGAGGCAATAATAAAAGCATTATTATTATATTTCCTTATTCATGATAATTGTCTTTATTCGTGCTATAATTGTGTTAACCGGAAATCGTAATACATGTGTGAATAATGCACAACAACATGTCCCTAGTGAGCCTCTAGTTGACTAGCTCGTTGATCGACAGATAGTCATGGTTTCTGACTATGGACATTGGATGTCATCGATAACGGATCACATCATTAGGAGAATGATGTGATGGACAAGACCCAATCCTAAACATAGCATAAGATCGCATAGTTCGCTTGCTAGAGTTATCCAATGTCAAGTATCCTTTCCTTAGACCATGAGATCGTAACTCCGGATACCGTAGGAGTGCTTTGGTGTGCCAAACGTCACAACGAATCGGGTGACTATAAAGGTATGCTACGGTATCTCCGAAAGTGTCTTGGGTTGACATGGATCGAGATCGATTTGTCACTCCGCTTGACGGAGAGGTATCACGGGCCCTCTCGGTAATGCATCATCACAATGAGCTCAATGTGATCAAAGTGTTTGATCACGGATCATGCATTACGGACGAGAAAAAGTGACTTGCCGGTAACGAGATTGAACGAGGTATTGGTATACCGACGATCGAATCTCGGGCAAGTAAAATACCGATTGACAAAGGGAATCGTATACGGGATTAATTGAATCCTTGACATCGTGGTTCATCCGATGAGATCATCGTGGAGCATGTGGGAGCCAACATGGGTATCCAGATCCCGCTGTTGGTTATTGCCCGAGAGCCGTCTCGGTCATGTTCAGATGTCTCCGAACCCGTAGGGTCTACACACTTAAGGTTCGGTAACGCTAGGGTTATAGGAATATGTATGTGCAGTAACCCGAATGTTGTTCGGAGTCCCGGATGAGATCCTGGACGTCACGAGGAGTTCCGGAATGGTCCGGAGGTAAAGAATTATATATAGGAAGTGCTGTTTCGGCCATCGGGACAAGTTTCGGTGATATCGGTATTGTACCGGGACCACCGGAGGGGTCCTGGGTCCACCAAGTGGGGCCACCAGCCCTGTGGGGCCACATGGGCCCTAGGTGGTGCGCCTAGGCCCACATGGGCCAAGGGGAACCAGCCCCAAGGGGCCCATGCGCCTAGGGTGAAAAAAAGGGGAGAGTCCATGAGGGGAAGGCACCTCAGAGGTGCCTTGGGAGGTGGACACCTCCCCTCTGGCCGCACCCTCCCTTGGAGGAGGGGCAGGCTGCGCCCCCCCTCCTTGGCACCTATATAAAGGGGGAGGGAGGGGCAGCAGCACCTTTGCCCTGGGCGCCTCCTCTCCCTCTCCAACACATCCTCCTCCTCCGTAGTGCACGGCGAAGCCCTGCCGAATATCGCAAGTTCCACCATCACCACGCCGTCGTCTTGCTGCTGGAGCCATCTTCTCAACCTCTCCTTCACCTTGCTGGATCAAGAAGAAGGAGATGTTACGCTGACCGTCACGTGTGTTGAACGCGGAGGTGCCGTCCGCTCGCACTAGATCATCGGTGAATTGGATCGCGGCAAGTACGACTACCTCATCCACGCTCACTCCGACGCCTGCTGCGATCTACAAAGTGGTATGTAGATGCTATCCAATCTGAATACTGCTAGATGAACTCATAGATGGATCTTGGTGAAACCGTAGGAAAAATTTTAATTTTCTGCAACGCTCTTCAACAAAGGGCATCATGAGCTAGGTCTATGCATAGTTCTTCTTGTGCGAGTAGAACACAATTTGTTGTGGGCGAGATGTTGTCAATTCTTCTTGCCGCTACTAGTCAATCTTGATTCAGCGGTATTGTGGGATGAAGCGCCCGACCAACCTTACACGTGCGCTTACGTGAGACCGGTTCCACCGACTAACATGCACTAGTTGCATAAGGTGGCTGGCGGTGTCTGCTCTCCTATTTTAGTTGGATCGGATTCGATGAACAGGGTCCTTATGAAGGGTAAATAGAGATTGACAAATCACGCTGTGGTTTGAACGTAGGTAAGAAAACGTTCTTGCTAGAACCCTAATTCAGCCACGTAAAACTTGCAACAACAATTAGAGGACGCCTAACTTGTTTTTGCAGCAAGTGCTTTGTGATATGATATGGCCAAAGTTGTGATGTATGATGAATGATCTATATGTGATGTATGAGATGTTCATGCTATTGTAATAGGAATCACGACTTGCATGTCGATGAGTATGACAACGGCAGGAGCCATAGGAGTTGTCTTTATTTTTGTATGACCTGCGTGTCATTGAGAATCGCCATGTAAATTACTTTACTTTATTGCTAAACGCGTTAGCCATAGTAGTAGAAGTAATAGTTGGCGAGCAACTTCATGGAGACACGATGATGAAGATCATGATGATGAGGATCATGGTGTCAAGCCGGTGACAAGATGATCATGGAGCCCCAAGATGGAGATCAAAGGAGCTATGTGATATTGGCCATATCATGTCACGCTTATTATTTGATTGCATGTGATGTTTATCATGTTTTGCATCTTGTTTACTTAGAACGACGGTAGTAAATAAGATGATCCTCATAATAATTTCAAGAAAGTGTTCACCCTAATCGTGCACCGCTGCTAAGGTTCGTCGTTCAAGCACCACGTGATGATCGGGTGTGATAGGTCCTTACGTTCGCATACAACGGGTGTAAGACAGATTTACACACGCAAAACACTTAGGTTGACTTGACGAGCCTAGCATGTACGACATGGCCTCGAACACGTAAGACCGAAAGGTCGAGCATGAGTCGATAGAAGATACGATCAACATGAAGATGTTCACCGATGTTGACTAGTCCGTCTCACGTGATGATCGGACACGCCTAGTTGACTCGGATCATGTAATACTTAGATGACTAGTAGAGGGATGTCTATCTAAGTGGGAGTTCATTAAATTTGATTAAATGAACTTTATTATCATGAACTTAGTCTAAATATTTACAATGTGTCTTGTAGATCAAATGGCCAACGAGTCCTCAACTTCAACGCTCCTAGAGAAAACCAAGCTGAAAGACGATGGTAGCAACTATACGGACTGGGTCCGAACCTGAGGATCATCCTCATAGCTGCCAAGAAAGATTATGTCCTAAGAGCACCGCTGGGTGACGACCTATTCTCCCCGCAGAACAAGACGTTATGAACGCTTGGCGATCACGCTGCGATGATTACTCCCTCGCTCAAGGCGGCATGCTTTACAGCTTAGAGCCGGACTCCAAAAGCGCTTTTGAGAGACATGGAGCATATGAGATGTTCAAGAGCTGAAAATGGTTTTCCAAGCTCATGCCCGGTCGAGAGATATGAAGTCTCCGACAAATTCTTTAGCTGTAAGATGGAGGAAAATGGCTCACAAGGAGCACATACTCAAAATGTCCGGGTTGCACAACCGCTGACTCAATCGAAGTTAATCTCCGGATGAAGCGGTCATTGACAGAATCCTCCGCCGCTTCCACCTAGCTACAAGAGCTTTGTGATGAACTACAATATGCGGGGATGGTAAAGACCATTCTCGAGGTATATGCTATGCTGAAATCAGCAGAGGTAGAAATCAAGAAAGAACATCAAGTGTTGATGGTGAATAAAACCACTAAGTTCAAGAAGGGTAAGGGTAAAAGAACTTCAAGAAGGACGGCAAGGAAGTTGCCGCGCCTGATAAGCAAGTTGCCGAAGAAGCCAAAGAATGGACCCAAGCCCGAGACCGAGTGTTTTTATTGCAAGGAAGTGGTCATCGAAGCGGAACTGCCCCAAATACTTAGCGGACAAGAAGGCCGGCAAAACCAAAGGTATATGTGATATACATGTAATTGATGTGTACCTTACCAAGACTCGTAGTAGCTCTTGGGTATTTGATACCGTGCAGTTGCTCACATTTGTAACTCAAAGCAGAGCTGCGGAATAAACGGAGATCGGCGAAGGACGAGGTGACGATCTTGCGTCGGAATGGTTCCAAGGTCGATGTGATCGCCGTCGCACGCTGCCTCTACATTTACCTACGGGATTAGTTTTAAACCTCAATAATTGTTATTTAGTGCCAAGTTTGAGCATGAACATTGTATCTGGATCTCGCTTAATTCGAGATGGCTACTCATTTAAATCAGAGAATAATGGTTGTTCCATTTATATGAGAGATATGTTTTATGGTCATGCTCCGATGGTTAATGGTTTATTCTTAATGAATCTCAGACGTGATGATACACATATTCATAGTGTGAGTACCAAAAGAGTTAAAGTTGATAACAATAGTCCCACATATTTGTGGCATCGCCGCCTTTGGTCACATAGGTGTCAAACGCATGAAGAAGCTCCATACAGATGGACTTTTAGAGTCTCTTGATTATGAATCATTTGACACGCATGAACCATGCCTCATGGGTAAAATGACCAAGACTCCGCTCAGAACAATGGAGCGAGCAACCAACTTATTGGAAATCATACATACCGATGTGTGCGGTCCAATGAGTGTTGAGGCTCATGGAGGCTATCGTTATGTTCTCACCTCATCGATGACTTGAGTAGATATGGGTATATCTACTTAATGAAACACAAGTCCGAGACCTTTGAAAAGTTCAAGGAATTTCAGAGTGAGGTTGAA
Source organism: Aegilops longissima (assembly GCA_021605205.1). Taxonomy (NCBI): domain Eukaryota; kingdom Viridiplantae; phylum Streptophyta; class Magnoliopsida; order Poales; family Poaceae; genus Aegilops; species Aegilops longissima. The sequence continues at coordinate 23,294 of JAHIAM010001092.1, read as the reverse complement.
AATCAACGTGATAGAAAGATCAAGTTTCTACGATCGATCGTGGAGGAGAATACTTGAGTCACGAATTTGGCACACACTTAAGAAAATGTGGAATAGTTTCACAACTCACGCCTACCGAACACCTCAGCGTAATGGTGTGTCCGAACGTCGAATCGCACTCTATTAGATATGGTGCGATCTATGATGTCTCTTACCGATTTACCGCTATCTTTTGGGGCTATGCTTTAGAGACCGCCGATTCACTTTAAATAGGGCTCCGTCGAACTGCTGAGACGACACCGTATGAATTATGGTTTGGGAAGAAACCTAAGCTGTCGTTTCTAAAAGTTTGGGGATGCGATGCTTATGTGAAGAAACTTCAACCTGAAAAGCTCGAACCCAAGTCGGAAAAATGCGCCTTCATAGGATACCCTAAAGAAACTGTTGGGTATACCTTCTACCTCAGATCCGAAGGCAAGATCTTTGTTGTTAAGAATGGATCCTTTCTAGAGAAAGAGTTTCTCTCGAAAGAAGTAAGTGGGAGGAAAGTAGAACTTGATGAAGTGTTACCTCTTGAACCGGAAAATGGCGAAACTCAAGAAAACGCTTCGAGGTGCCTGCACCGACTAGAGAGGAAATTAATGATGATGATCAAGATGCTTCGATCAAGCTCCTACTGAAATTGAAGGTCAACAAGAACACGCTCCGCACTGCAGTGGTACGGCAACCCTGTCTTGGAAATCATGTTGTTAGACAACGTGAACCTTCAACTATGAGGAAGAATGGCGGGCCGATTCGGCTAAATGGCTGGAAGCCATGAAATCCGAGATAGGATCCATGTATGAAAACAAAGTATGGACTTTGACCGACTTGCCCGCTGAACGGCGAGCCATAGAAAATAAATGGATCTTTAAGAAGAAGACAGACGCGATGGTAATGTGACCATCTATAAAGCTCGGCTTGTCGCTAAGGGTTATCGACAAGTTCAAGGGGTTGACTACGATGAGACTTTCTCACCGTAGCGAAGCTAAAGTCCGTCGAATCATGTTAGCAATTGCCGCATACTATGATTATGAGATATGGCAAATGGACGCCAAAACGGCATTCCTTAATGGTTTCCTTAAGGAAGAATTGTATATGATGCAGCCGAAGGTTTTGTCGATCCTAAGAATGTCGACAAGGTGTGCAAGCTCCAACGCCGATTTATGGGCTGGTGCAAGCATCTCGAGTTAGAACATTCGCTTTGATGAGATGATCAAAGCGTTAGGGTTTACAGACTTATGGAGAAGCCTGTGTTTACAAGAAAGTGAGTGGGAGCTCTGTAGCATTTCTCATATTATATGTAGACGACATACTTTTGATGGGAAATGATATAGAACTCTTGGACAGCATCAAGGCCTACTTGAATAAGAGTTTTCAATGAAGGACCTTGGAGAAGCTGCTTATATATTAGGCATCAAGATCTATAGAGATAGATCGAGACGCCTCATAGGTCTTTCACAAAGCACATACCTTGATAAGATATTGAAGAAGTTCAATATGGATCAATCTAAGAAGGGTTCTTACCGTGTTACAAGGTGTGAAATTGAGCTCAGCTCAATGTCCCACCACGGCAGAAGATATAGAAGAGATGAGTGTCATCCCTATGCCTCAGCCATAGGTTCTATTATGTATGCCATGCTGTGTACCAGACCTGATGTAAACCTTGCCGTAAGTTTGGTAGGAAGGTACCAAAGTAATCCCGGCAAGGAACACTGGACAGCGGTCAAGAATATCCTGAAGTACCTGAAAAGGACTAAGGAAATGTTTCTCGTTTATGGAGGTGACGAAGAGTCAAGAATATCCTGAAGTACCTGAAAAGGACTAAGGAAATGTTTCTCGTTTATGGAGGTGACGAAGAGCTCGTCGTAAAAGGTTACGTCGACGCTAGCTTCGACACAGATCTGGATGACTCTAAGTCACAAACCGGATACGTGTATATTTTGAATGGTGGGGCAAGAAGCTGGTGCAGCTGCAAGCAAAGCGCCGTGGCGGGATCTACATGTGAAGCGGAGTACATGGCAGCCTCGGAGGCAGCACATGAAGCAATTTGGGTGAAGGAGTTCATCACCGACCTCGAGTCATACCCAATGCGTCGGGGCTAATCAAGCTCTTCTGTGACAACACCGGAGCTATTGCACTTGCAAAGGAGCCCAGGTTTCACAAGAAGACTAGGCACATCAAGCGCCGCTCAACTCCATTCGTGAAAATGTTCAAGATGGAGACATAGAAATTTGTAAAGTGCACACGGATCTGAATGTCGCAGATCCGCTGACTAAACCTCTCCCTAAGGCAAAACATGATCAGCACCGTAACTCTATGGGTGTTCGATTCATCACAATGTAACTAGATTATTGACTCTAGTGCAAGTGGGAGACTGTTGGAAATATGCCCTAGAGGCAATAATAAAAGCATTATTATTATATTTCCTTATTCATGATAATTGTCTTTATTCGTGCTATAATTGTGTTAACCGGAAATCGTAATACATGTGTGAATAATGCACAACAACATGTCCCTAGTGAGCCTCTAGTTGACTAGCTCGTTGATCGACGATAGTCATGGTTTCGACTATGGACATTGGATGTCATCGATAACGGATCACATCATTAGGAGAATGATGTGATGGACAAGACCCAATCCTAAACATAGCATAAGATCGCATAGTTCGCTTGCTAGAGTTATCCAATGTCAAGTATCCTTTCCTTAGACCATGAGATCGTAACTCCGGATACCGTAGGAGTGCTTTGGTGTGCCAAACGTCACAACGTAATCGGGTGACTATAAAGGTATGCTACGGGTATCTCCGAAAGTGTCATTGGGTTGACATGGATCGAGATCGATTTGTCACTCCGCTTGACGGAGAGGTATCACCGGGCCCTCTCGGTAATGCATCATCACAATGAGCTCAATGTGATCAAAGTGTTTGATCACGGATCATGCATTACGGTGCGAGAAAAGTGATTTGCGGTAACGAGATTGAACGAGGTATTGGTATACCGACGATCGAATCTCGGCAAGTAAAATACCGATTGACAAAGGGAATCGATACGGATTAATTGAATCCTTGACATCGTGGTTCATCCGATGAGATCATCGTGGAGCATGTGGGAGCCAACATGGGTATCCAGATCCCGCTGTTGGTTATTGCCCGAGAGCCGCCTCGGTCATGTTCAGATGTCTCCCGAACCCGTAGGGTCTACACACTTAAGGTTCGGTAACGCTAGGGTTATAGGAATATGTATGTGCAGTAACCCGAATGTTGTTCGGAGTCCCGGATGAGATCCTGGACGTCACGAGGAGTTCCGGAATGGTCCGGAGGTAAAGAATTATATATAGGAAGTGCTGTTTCGCCATCGGGACAAGTTTCGTGATATCGGATTGTACGGGACCACCGGAGGGGTCCCGGGTCCACCAAGTGGGGCCACCAGCCCTGGGGGCCACATGGGCCCTAGGTGGTGCGCCTAGGCCCACATGGGCCAAGGGGAACCAGCCCCAAGGGGCCCATGCGCCTAGGGTGAAAAAAGGGAGAGTCCATGAGGGGAAGGCACCTCAGAGGTGCCTTGGGAGGTGGACACCTCCCCTCTTGGCCGCACCCCTCCCTTGGAGGAGGGGCAAGGCTGCGCCCTCCCCTCCTTGGCACCTATATAAAGGGGGGAGGGAGGGGCAGCAGCACCTTTGCCCTGGCGCCTCCCTCTCCCTCTCCAACACATCCTCCTCCTCCGTAGTGCACGGCGAAGCCTCGCCGAATATCGCAAGTTCCACCATCACCACGCCGTCGTGCTGCTGCTGGAGCCATCTTCTCAACCTCTCCTTCACCTTGCTGGATCAAGAAGAAGGAGACGTTACGCTGACCGTGCACGTGTGTTGAACGCGGAGGTGCCGTCCGCTCGCACTAGATCATCGGTGAATTGGATCGCGGCAAGTCGACTACCTCATCCACGCTCACTCCGACGCTTCGCTATGATCTACAAAGTGGTATGTAGATGCTATCCAATCTGAATACTGTTGCTAGATGAACTCATAGATGGATCTTGGTGAAACCGTAGGAAAAATTTTAATTTTCTCGCAACGCTCTTCAACAAAGGGCATCATGAGCTAGGTCTATGCATAGTTCTTCTTGTGCGAGTAGAACACAATTTGTTGTGGGCGAGATGTTGTCAATTCTTCTTGCCGCTACTAGTCAATCTTGATTCAGCGGTATTGTGGGATGAAGCGCCCGGACCAACCTTACACGTGCGCTTACGTGAGACCGGTTCCACCGACTAACATGCACTAGTTGCATAAGGTGGCTGGCGGTGTCCGCTCTCCTATTTTAGTTGGATCGGATTCGATGAACAGGGTCCTTATGAAGGGTAAATAGAGATTGACAAATCACGCTGTGGTTTGAACGTAGGTAAGAAAACGTTCTTGCTAGAACCCTAATTCAGCCACGTAAAACTTGCAACAACAATTAGAGGACGCCTAACTTGTTTTTGCAGCAAGTGCTTTGTGATATGATATGGCCAAAGTTGTGATGTATGATGAATGATCTATATGTGATGTATGAGATGTTCATGCTATTGTAATAGGAATCACGACTTGCATGTCGATGAGTATGACAACCGCAGGAGCCATAGGAGTTGTCTTTATTTTTGTATGACCTGCGTGTCATTGAGAATCGCCATGTAAATTACTTTACTTTATTGCTAAACGCGTTAGCCATAGTAGTAGAAGTAATAGTTGGCGAGCAACTTCATGGAGACACGATGATGAAGATCATGATGATGAGGATCATGGTGTCAAGCCGGTGACAAGATGATCATGGAGCCCCAAGATGGAGATCAAAGGAGCTATGTGATATTGGCCATATCATGTCACGCTTATTATTTGATTGCATGTGATGTTTATCATGTTTTGCATCTTGTTTACTTAGAACGACGGTAGTAAATAAGATGATCCTCATAATAATTTCAAGAAAGTGTTCACCCTAACTGTGCACCGTTGCTAAGGTTCGTCGTTCCGAAGCACCACGTGATGATCGGGTGTGATAGGTCCTTACGTTCGCATACAACGGGTGTAAGACAGATTTACACACGCAAAACACTTAGGTTGACTTGACGAGCCTAGCATGTACGCACATGGCCTCGAACACGTAAGACCGAAAGGTCGAGCATGAGTCGATAGAAGATACGATCAACATGAAGATGTTCACCGATGTTGACTAGTCCGTCTCACGTGATGATCGGACACGGCCTAGTTGACTCGGATCATGTAATACTTAGATGACTAGTAGAGGGATGTCTATCTAAGTGGGAGTTCATTAAATTTGATTAAATGAACTTTATTATCATGAACTTAGTCTAAATATTTACAATGTGTCTTGTAGATCAAATGGCCAACGAGTCCTCAACTTCAACGCTGCCCTAGAGAAAACCAAGCTGAAAGACGATGGTAGCAACTATACGGACTGGGTCCGAACCTGAGGATCATCCTCATAGCTGCCAAGAAAGATTATGTCCTAAGAGCACCGCTGGTGACGACCTATTCTCCTGCAGAACAAGACGTTATGAACGCTTGGCATACCACGCCGATGATTACTCCTCGCTCAGGCGGCATGCTTTACAGCTTAGAGCCGGACTCCAAAAGCGCTTTTGAGAGACATGGAGCATATGAGATGTTCAAGAGCTGAAAATGGTTTTCCAAGCTCATGCCCGGTCGAGAGATATGAAGTCTCCGACAAATTCTTTAGCTGTAAGATGGAGGAAAATGGCTCACAAGGAGCACATACTCAAAATGTCCGGTTGCACAACCGCTTGACTCAATCGGAAGTTAATCTCCGGATGAAGCGGTCATTGACAGAATCCTCCAACGCTTCCACCTAGCTACAAGAGCTTTGTGATGAACTACAATATGCGGGGGATGGTAAAGACCATTCTCGAGGTATATGCTATGCTGAAATCAGCAGAGGTAGAAATCAAGAAAGAACATCAAGTGTTGATGGTGAATAAAACCACTAAGTTCAAGAAGGGTAAGGGTAAAAGAACTTCAAGAAGGACGGCAAGGAAGTTGCCGCGCCCGCAAGCAAGTTGCCGGAAGAAGCCAAAGAATGGACCCAAGCCCGAGACCGAGTGTTTTTATTGCAAGGAAGTGGTCATCGAAGCGGAACTGCCCCAAATACTTAGCGGACAAGAAGGCCGGCAAAACCAAAGGTATATGTGATATACATGTAATTGATGTGTACCTTACCAAGACTCGTAGTAGCTCTTGGGTATTTGATACCGTGCAGTTGCTCACATTTGTAACTCAAAGCAGAGAGCTGCGGAATAAACGGAGACTGGCGAAGGACGAGGTGACGATCTTGCGCCGGGAATGGTTCCAAGGTCGATGTGATCGCCGTCGGCACGCTGCCTCTACATTTACCTACGGGATTAGTTTTAAACCTCAATAATTGTTATTTAGTGCCAAGTTTGAGCATGAACATTGTATCTGGATCTCGCTAATTCGAGATGGCTACTCATTTAAATCAGAGAATAATGGTTGTTCCATTTATATGAGAGATATGTTTTATGGTCATGTCCGATGGTTAATGGTTTATTCTTAATGAATCTCAGACGTGATGATACACATATTCATAGTGTGAGTACCAAAAGAGTTAAAGTTGATAACAATAGTCCCACATATTTGTGGCATCGCCGCCTTTGGTCACATAGGTGTCAAACGCATGAAGAAGCTCCATACAGATGGACTTTTAGAGTCTCTTGATTATGAATCATTTGACACGTCGTAACCATGCCTCATGGGTAAAATGACCAAGACTCCGCTCAGAACAATGGAGCGAGCAACCAACTTATTGGAAATCATACATACCGATGTGTGCGGTCCAATGAGTGTTGAGGCTCATGGAGGCTATCGTTATGTTCTCACCTCATCGATGACTTGAGTAGATATGGGTATATCTACTTAATGAAACACAAGTCTGAGACCTTGAAAAGTTCAAGGAATTTCAGAGTGAGGTTGAAAATCAACGTGATAGAAAGATCAAGTTTCTACGATCGATCGTGGAGGAGAATACTTGAGTCACGAATTTGGCACACACTTAAGAAAATGTGGAATAGTTTCACAACTCACGCCTGGAACACCTCAGCGTAATGGTGTGTCCGAACGTCGAATCGCACTCTATTAGATATGGTGCGATCTATGATGTCTCTTACCGATTTACCGCTATCTTTTGGGGCTATGCTTTAGAGACCGCCGATTCACTTTAAATAGGGCTCCGTCGAAATCTGCTGAGACGACACCGTATGAATTATGGTTTGGGAAGAAACCTAAGCTGTCGCTTCTAAAAGTTTGGGGATGCGATGCTTATGTGAAGAAACTTCAACCTGAAAAGCTCGAACCCAAGTCGGAAAAATGCGCCTTCATAGGATACCCTAAAGAAACTGTTGGGTATACCTTCTACCTCAGATCCAAGGCAAGATCTTTGTTGTTAAGAATGGATCCTTTCTAGAGAAAGAGTTTCTCTCGAAAGAAGTAAGTGGGAGGAAAGTAGAACTTGATGAAGTGTTACCTCTTGAACCGGAAAATGGCGAAACTCAAGAAAACGCTTCGAGGTGCCTGCACCGACTAGAGAGGAAATTAATGATGATGATCAAGATGCTTCGATCAAGCTCCTACTGAAATTCAAGGTCAACAAGGACACGCTCGCACCAGAGTGGTACGGCAACCCTGTCTTGGAAATCATGTTGTTAGACAACGTGAACCTTCAACTATGAGGAAGAATGGCGGCCCGGATTCGACAAATGGCTGGAAGCCATGAAACCGAGATAGGATCCATGTATGAAAACAAAGTATGGACTTTGACCGACTTGCCCGCTGAACGGCGAGCCATAGAAAATAAATGGATCTTTAAGAAGAAGATGACGCGATGGTAATGTGACCATCTATAAAGCTCGGCTTGTCGCTAAGGGTTATCGACAAGTTCAAGGGGTTGACTACGATGAGACTTTCTCACCGTAGCGGTTAAAGTCCGTCGTAATCATGTTAGCAATTGCCGCATACTATGATTATGAGATATGGCAAATGGACGCCAAAACGGCATTCCTTAATGGTTTCCTTAAGGAAGAATTGTATATGATGCAGCCGAAGGTTTTGTCGATCCTAAGAATGTCGACAAGGTGTGCAAGCTCCAACGCCGATTTATGGGCTGGTGCAAGCATCTCGAGTTAGAACATTCGCTTTGATGAGATGATCAAAGCGTTTAGTTTACACAGACTTATGGAGAAGCCTGTGTTTACAAGAAAGTGAGTGGGAGCTCAGTAGCATTTCTCATATTATATGTAGACGACATACTTTTGATGGGAAATGATATAGAACTCTTGGACAGCATCAAGGCCTACTTGAATAAGAGTTTTTCAATGAAGGACCTTGGAGAAGTTGCTTATATATTAGGCATCAAGATCTATAGAGATAGATCGAGACGCCTCATAGGTCTTTCACAAAGCACATACCTTGATAAGATATTGAAGAAGTTCAATATGGATCAATCTAAGAAGGGTTCTTACCTGTGTTACAAGGTGTGAAATTGAGCTCAGCTCAATGTCCCACCACGGCAGAAGATATAGAAGAGATGAGTGTCATCCCTATGCCTCAGCCATAGGTTCTATTATGTATGCCATGTCTGTGTACCAGACTGATGTAAACCTTGCCGTAAGTTTGGTAGGAAGGTACCAAAGTAATCCCGCAAGGAACACCGGACAGCGGTCAAGAATATCCTGAAGCACCGAAAAGGACTAAGGAAATGTTTCGTTTATGGAGGTGACGAAGAGCTCGTCAGAAAAGGTTACGCCGACGCTAGCTTCGACACGATCTGATGACTCTAAGTCACAAACCGGATACGTGTATATTTTGAATGGTGGGGCAGAAGCTGGTGCAGTTGCAAGCAAAGCGCCGTGGCGGGATCTACATGTGAAGCGGAGTACATGGCAGCCTCGGAGGCAGCACATGAAGCAATTTGGGTGAAGGAGTTCATCACCGACCTCGAGTCATACCCAATGCGTCGGGCTAATCAAGCTCTTCAGGACAACACCGAGCTATTGCACTTGCAAAGGAGCCCAGGTTTCACAAGAAGACTAGGCACATCAAGCGCCGCTCAACTCCATTCGTGAAAATGTTCAAGATGGAGACATAGAAATTTGTAAAGTGCACACGGATCCGAATGTCGCAGATCCGCTGACTAAACCTCTCCCTAAGGCAAAACATGATCAGCACCGTAACTCTATGGGTGTTCGATTCATCACAATGTAACTAGATTATTGACTCTAGTGCAAGTGGGAGACTGTTGGAAATATGCCCTAGAGGCAATAATAAAAGCATTATTATTATATTTCCTTATTCATGATAATTGTCTTTATTCGTGCTATAATTGTGTTAACCGGAAATCGTAATACATGTGTGAATAATGACAACAACATGTCCCTAGTGAGCCTCTAGTTGACTAGCTCGTTGATCGACAGATAGTCATGGTTTCCTGACTATGGACATTGGATGTCATCGATAACGGATCACATCATTAGGAGAATGATGTGATGGACAAGACCCAATCCTAAACATAGCATAAGATCGCATAGTTCGCTTGCTAGAGTTATCCAATGTCAAGTATCCTTTCCTTAGACCATGAGATCGTAACCCCGGATACCGTAGGAGTGCTTTGGTGTGCCAAACGTCACAACGTAACGGGTGACTATAAAGGTATGCTACGGGTATCTCCGAAAGTGTCTCTGGGTTGACATGGATCGAGATCGATTTGTCACTCCGCTTGACGGAGAGGTATCACTGGCCCTCTCGGTAATGCATCATCACAATGAGCTCAATGTGATCAAAGTGTTTGATCACGGATCATGCATTACTAAGACGAGAAAAGTGATTTGCGGGTAACGAGATTGAACGAGGTATTGGTATACCGACGATCGAATCTCGGGCAAGTAAAATACCGATTGACAAAGGGAATCGATACGGATTAATTGAATCCTTGACATCGTGGTTCATCCGATGAGATCATCGTGGAGCATGTGGGAGCCAACATGGGTATCCAGATCCCGCTGTTGGTTATTGCCCGAGAGCCGCCTCGGTCATGTTCAGATGTCTCCAACCCGTAGGGTCTACACACTTAAGGTTCTGTAACGCTAGGGTTATAGGAATATGTATGTGCAGTAACTCGAATGTTGTTCGAGTCCCGATGAGATCCTGGACGTCACGAGGAGTTCCGGAATGGTCCGGAGGTAAAGAATTATATATAGGAAGTGCTGTTTCGCCATCGGGACAAGTTTCGGTGATATCGGATTGTACGGGACCACCGAGGGGTCCTGGGTCCACCAAGTGGGGCCACCAGCCCTGTGGGGCCACATGGGCCCTAGGTGGTGCGCCTAGGCCCACATGGGCCAAGGGGAACCAGCCCCAAGGGCCCATGCGCCTAGGGTGAAAAAAGGGAGAGTCCATGAGGGGAAGGCACCTCCGAGGTGCCTTGGGAGGTGGACACCTCCCCTCTGGCCGCACCCTCCCTTGGAGGAGGGGGCAGGCTGCGCCCCCCCCTCCTTGGCACCTATATAAAGGGGGGAGGGAGGGGGCAGCACCTTTGCCCTGGCGCCTCCCTCTCCTCTCCAACACATCCTCCTCCTCCGTAGTGCACGGCGAAGCCCCGCCGAATATCGAAGTTCCACCATCACCACGCCGTCGTGGCTGCTGCCGAGCTATCTTCTCAACCTCTCCTTCACCTTGCTGGATCAAGAAGAAGGAGACGCTACGCTGACCGCACGTGTGTTGAACGCGGAGGTGCCGTCTGCTCGCACTAGATCATCGGTGAATTGGATCGCGGCAAGTACGACTACCTCATCCACGCTCACTCCGACGCTTCTGCTATGATCTACAAAGTGGTATGTAGATGCTATCCAATCTGAATACTGCTGCTAGATGAACTCATAGATGGATCTTGGTGAAACCGTAGGAAAAATTTTAATTTTCTGCAACGTTCTTCAACATTTTATTCTTCAAATCCTCGCACACAAACACCTCACTTAGTTATATGCTCTTGATTCGCTTATCTAAGCAATCATTTTTCTTCAAGGTTCCTCAATTGTGTGGATCCTCGATCCGCATAACTCGAACCTAAGACAAAGAACGCTTAGTGAAATTCTTCAAGGCTCATCTCGGTCAAAATCCTCAAAACTTGTTCTTTTGAAAACCTTCGAGAACGCATATGACCTCTCCAAATTCCTCGCAACTATACTCTGCTCACAGGTACTCATGTCCGCCGCTGAATCACTAGGTTATCATCAACTTAACTCATTTGCAGCGCTCTCGAAGAAAAGTTGCATACTTCTTCGTGAGAATTGCTTGTTCAAATTCCTCACCAAGAATATGGCGTATGAAAGAAGCCACGTAAAGGAGGAAAGAGGCCCGAGGTCATGACCGCTTTGAAATCCCCGAGGAAATATATGCTGATTATTGCACACTGATGAAGCCGAAGTTCGCAAAGAAAACAAAAATCAGCGCAAGGTGCGATTCAAAGGATTGAACGGAGATGGGCAAGGAAAGGAGGAGTACCGATATGTAACTCCAAAGTACATGAAGAAATTCGTGACCGAATCCTCCATGCCCAAGAGCTGCATTGGCACCGGTCAAGAAGCTGGCCCCACCAAAGATCAAGCGTGGTGAGGACTTTCCAAGAATGGGCCAAGCGCCAAGCCAAGTTGGCAAGACAAGCCAACGAGGCAAAGGAGGAAATTCAATGAGGACTCGCATCGCTGCTGCCCCGAGGCCTTTGTCAAGCCAAGAAAACCTATGGAAAGAAACCCGACACAAGCCAAGTGCTTAACCAACAAAGGCCCTCACGCCAAGTTCTCACCGTGCCCTCACGGCCAATTCCTCATGTTGCCCCCGCTTCCTCCAAAATCCTCAGCCTCCTTCAAAGTCCTCAAGAGCTCCTCCCAAGTCCTCAAAGAGTTCCGACAAAGTCCTCAAGACTGCAGCATCCGCCACGTACAAAGGATCTGAAGCTTCTCCATTGCCTCCGTGTTTCAGAAGTTCCTCACCGCACCAAAGTCTTCATCCGCCCGACTCATCAAGACTAAGGCCACAATGGACGAGGTCCTCGCCTAGTCCTAAGAAGAAACAGTCGCCCAAGAGCCACCAAGATGATGAGGCTGATGATGATGAACTTATGGAAATCATCGAGACCGCCAAGAAAGGGCCATAGAGCCAAAGGCACATCTGCAACATCGCTGTTGATCCGAGGAAAATCTCGATTACATTGATCTCTCGCACAAGGATCCAAACACTCCTATGCCTGATTTTCATCTCACCGACAAAGTCACATGTCAACCCATTTCATCATCAAGAGAAATGGAAGTTTGAAAAGGCAAAAGAGATCAAGAAAGCTCAATACGTAAAGGAGAAGTTCCTCAAGAAAACGCTGTCGTAATGACACCGAGGAACTTCTCAAGGACCGAATGAAATCCAAGCCCTCAAAGAAAACTTCGATGCTTATTATGCTGATTGGCAAGGAGCCAAAGTCGATTCACAACTCGACGAAGAATTCACCAATGTTGCAGCCCCAACGCAACATGAAATTCCTCAAGCTAGAGCCTCAACTCAGCAGATCGAAGAACATGCCAAGACCACCGATGAAGTTCAGACCGCTGAAGAAAATGCTAGTTCCGTGGCTGATGATCCCATTCCAGCACCAAGAAATTGCTGTGGCATCCACTAGTGGTGCGCTCAAGAAATCGAACAAGTCAGTAGCAATCAGATCGGCCATGCCGAGGAAAATCAACCAGATTTCTCACCCTCCCGCGCCAACACCAACTCCAATTCTTCCATCCGCCTCGATGTGAAGAAGACCAAGGCTGCAGAACGAGCTGCGCAAGGAAGAAACGGAAAGCATCACCAAGGCCAAATTCTTCGCTGCGAAGAAAATGAAGCCAATGACCAGCTCCTTTGAAAATCCTATTGATGTTGTTCCACTTCTCAATTCCATCAAAGGACATTGTTCCTTTGATGAAGATTATGTGATCCCAAGCGGATCCGATGAAGAAAATCATTATGCTGCTTCGCGGAGAGCAGATTGATGAAGAAATTGAAGTGGAAGCAATACCTTCAACCCCAATCATTTCCTCTCCTATGCCTCGCTTCACAAACTGAAGAGGCCGGTGTTGAGGAAATTGATGAAGATGTGGATATTGGAAGCACAACACCAGTGATGAACGATGACTTTGGGAAAGTCAAGATCCAAATTCTCCACTCTTCACCCCAATCCAACAGATACCTCAGCCCCCGCTTCCAACAGCTCAAATGGGCTCAAGAAACTCATCCCACTTCATCTGCTCCATGAAGAAATTCCAGCCACTAGCGCCGATGAACCTCGCCGCCGCTGATCCTCGATCGCACTGTTGAGGAACAAGAAATTCCTCACCAAGAACCTGAGATTACATTCCGAGGTCGTGATGCAACTCATCGACACTCCACCGCCAAAGCCAAAGAATCCTTCTCAACAAAGCAAAAGTTCAAGGTTGAAGACTTCTTCAAGGAGCATGTATTCTTCACTCGACATAATCCATATGATTCTCGCCAGATAAGGAAGAGGCGCTTCGACTGCCACCAAGCCAATTTCTATTCCTCAAGATTTTTCAACAAAGACAAAGTCTTCGATCATGCACATATTCCTCATGTGGACATGGAGTCTCTCGCCAGCTTCGAGCCACCCTCGGTTCTTCACGACGCAGACTTCAATTTCTGCACTGATATCTCGTGGACTAGAATGAAGAACTCATTCTTCAATTCTATGCAACGCTGCACATCACCGAGACGCCAAGACGTGAACTCATGGGTATTAGACTCGATTTCTGAAAATACTCACTACAAGGCACCAAAGAATCAATTGCTTCGCGGCTCTACCACTCAGTCCTCCACTTGATGGTGCTCATTGTATCTACAACGAACCAGTAACTTTCAAATCACTATATGCAAGTGCCGATGAAGCCTTTGAAGCCAAGGCAGGTCCTAAGAACCAAATTCCTCGCCAAGGAATTATTGTATGTGCCTTGGACTGTCTAGCGGATTCTCGACGAAGACAATGAGTCATATCAAAGGCCACGACTCAAATGATGAAGAAGTCGCTGGCATCATGAAGAATATGCTTTTCAATATCATTCATGGCGCTCTGGCCAACTTCCATGATTTCTTCATGAGGACTCGCAAACATTGCTATGTCACCATTTGAGCTGAAGCCTTATGCGCCTTTGGATAATGAGATTCATCGTAACAAGGTCTTCACTCAATTACAAGGTCGATACTCGAACCATCGCAGCTACTTGCCCTCGATTGAAGTCCTCAAACGGACATTTACCTCACCGATGACAAGGGCAAGGCTATCGCAGATCGATGAAGGCATTCGTCCATTGGATGGACAGTTTTGCAAAGCAGCATCCTACTCCACCAATGATGACTCGCCACACATGACTCGCCGCAAATACCTCACCAAGCAAAGTCCTCAAGCCACAAAGACCTGTGGTGATGATTGATCGTGAGTTACTCCTCGCCTTCATCAAGGTTGATCGCAATCATAAATGGGTCAAGCGCCGCTTGATTCAATTCTTCACAACATGACCTCTACAAAGAATGCAAGGAAGAAAAACCACTACTACCTCCATGAAACCTTCAAACGCACTGGCTGTTCTTTCAAATGTCTACAAAGGCGTAAGAACCGACGACAATGGGACTCAAGGAAGAATTTGACTGGTCTCAGCACCTCCTCCAAGAAATACAAGAAGGTCAAAGTTCCTTCCTTGGTGGCCAGCTCCTATTCTTCATCGCGCGACACCGGTGAAAATGAAGACTTGGACGACACCGCTGCAGGCCCTACTACAACAATCGACTCCTAACAACGCCGGGCGCCTCTTCTTCAACTTGAAATTCGCCAGGCATTAGTCCTCGCCGATCCTTTTGGTCATTCGATGACAAAGGGGGAGAAATTTGAGTTATCTTCAAGCGGGTCTATTATATGGGCAATTTATTTTATTGTTATAACTCTCGTTCTTCCGAAACTTTATTGATCGAGTTGTAATCTTAAACCGATGGTGCTTTGATACTTTTGATGCCCCGTGCTCGCAAGATATCTTTTATTAATGAGGAACAGATATGCAAAATAACGATCAAGAGTATCAGAGCTCAAGAGAATCAGAGCTCAGTGCATCAAAAGTATCAGAGCATAGTGCCAGAGCAAAGTGCATCAAAAGTATCAAAGCACCATCGGGTTTAAGATTACAACTCGATCCAATAAAAGTTTCAGAAGAACGAGAGTTGTAACTTAAAAAAAATAAATTGCCCATATTGAAAGTGCGTTATATCGACTAGAGGGGGGGGGTGAATAGGCGATTTTTATGAATTTTACAAATTCTTCATCGAGGAATTTGTGGTGAGGAAATTCCTTAGCTAAGAAATACATGCAATGGAATAAGTACTCGTAAGTAAGCATAGCAGATTACAAGCATAGTCATCATGATGAAATGAAGACAATCACAGAGTACCAAAAGCGTAATCACAGGATAACACAAGATGAAGACAAACAGATCAAGAAATTGAACTGAGGAAATTGAGAAAGTCTTCACCAAAGTCTTCAAACACAGATATGACAAACACTCAACACAAGAATGAGGAAATGAAAGGGTTGAAGAAATAGAACCAGTTAGGTTGGTGAAGACAATGATTTGGTAGACCAGTTCCAACTGCTGTCTCAGCTTGTACGTCTGTTGGAGCGGCTGAGTATTTAAACTCGAGGACACGCAGTCCGGACACCCAACCACCGAAAGCACGATCTCGTGACACCAAGTCCTCATCAGATTCTCCTTGAACTAAGGTCACGCAGACTCGGCCCAATCACTCATGGTAAGTCTTCAGTGACTTCCAAACCTTCACATACTTGGTCACTCGCGATCCACAATTCCTCTTGATGTTCTAGACCGTGACGCCTAACCGTCTGGAAGAAGCACAGTCTTCAAAGGTAAAAGCGCCGGATCCACGCTGGATCAATTTCTTCATGATGCTCAATCACTTTGGGTTTGTTGGGGTTTGGTTTTGGGATTTTCCTCACTTTGGGTTTTTCCTCACTTGATGATTTTCACCAAAGTCCTCGAGGATGGGTTGCTCTCAAATGACAAGTGTCAAGTTCTTCGAGCAGCCAACCAACTAGTGGTTGTAGGGGCGGCTATTTATAGCCTAGGAGCAGCCCGACATGATAAGACATAAATGCCCTTCAATGATATGACCGTTAGGTGGATAAGATATTTTGGACAGTCAAGCCAAGAAGATAAAGAACGGTCGGAATTTTGAACATCAAATTCTCGTGGCTATCATGTTCTCATCAGTAGGCAATTCAAGACCGGCGAATTTTAACTCTCTCGCCAGAATAAATTCTCAATGACTAGAAGAGCTTCGCTCACATCAAGAAATTGACTGAATCTGTATGAGATTTCCAAAAGCTTCACTCAAGGGATTGGTAGGTGTAGGATTTTGAGTTGAGCATCAAATGGAAATTTTTCCTTAGTATTTCCTCGATTTCTTTAACAAAGACGGTGTTTCCTATGACTCAAGAAAGTGAAAATGAAACTACGAAAACAAAAGTCTTCACGCTTCATATTCCTCAAGCGAATACCAAGTCTTCAGAATCACACCAATTTCTTCACTTTCAAAGTCTTCGTAAAGTCTTCGTAATATCAAATTCTTCATTGAAGAAATTCATTTTAGGGTCGATTTTCTCTCAGAATATCAAACTCCTCATAGACTTATAGACCTGTGTACACTCACAACAAGATCAGCCATTACTTAACCTATAAGTCTTCAATACACCAAAATCACTAAGGGCACTAGATGCACTTACAATCTCCCCTTTTGGTGATTGATGACAATACAAGGTTAAGTTTTCAACGGGATAAACATATGAAGTGTAAACACTGATAATGAGGATTTTGATTGCAAGATATAGAAGAACTCCCCCTGAAGATGTGCATAGTGAGGAATTTGCTTTTGAGGCAATGCACCTTTGAAGAATTGAATCATGGAGATCTCCCCCTATATCTTGTAATTCATACACACATTTGACATATAATATGAGGAATTTGAAATGCATGATGAAATATGGTGCTTGATGATATGCAAAGCATGCAAAATAATGCATACAGAGTATCAGAGCCCAATGCGTATGAGGAATTTGAAATACTACATGAGTATCAGATCCCAAATCGATTTGAAGATTTTCACCGAGCTCATGAGGATCAGAGCATAACAAGGATCAACGCATATCAACACTACTGTAATCGAGCATAGAGAAAAGCATAATGCATCAAAAGTATCAAAGCACCATCGGGTTTAAGATTACAACTCGATCCAATAAAAGGTTTCGTAAGAACGAGAGTTGTAACTTAATAAAATATTGTATATAGACACAAACGAGACCCGCTTGAAGACTAACTCAAATTTCTCCCCTTTGTCATCGAATGACCAAAAGGATCAAACTAAGGACTAACGCCTTGAAGAATTTCAAGTTGAAGATGGAGCGCCAAAGATTGTCGGGTTGTTCGCTGAAGTAGGACCAGCAGCAGTGTCTTCCAAATCTTCATTTTCATCAAGACGCGAGATGAAGAATAGGAGCTGGCCACCAAGGAAGGAACTTTGACCTTCTTGAATTTCTTCGAGGAGGTGCGCATCACCAAATTCTTCCTTGAGTCCCATTGATTGCGTTCTTCTTCATTGTATACATGTGAAAGAACAACCCAGAGCGCTTGAAGGTTTCATGAAGATAGTAGTGGTTTTTCTTCACCGCATTGTGAGTTGAGGTCAGGTTAAAGAAGAGTGCCAAACCGACGCTTGACCCACTTATGATTGCGATCAACCTTCCGATGAAGACCGAGGAGTAATTCACGATCACCATCACCCGGGTGCGAGCTTGAGGACTTTGCTTAACCGAGGTATTTGTCACGAGTCATGTGTGGCGTAGTCATCATTGGTGGAGTAGGATGTGCTTTAAACCTGTCCATCCAATGGACGGTGCCTTCATCTATCACAGCAGAGCCTTTCCCTTTTCATCACCGAGGCAATTGGCCGCTTGAGGACTTCAATCGGGGCGTGTAGCTGCAGTGGTTCAAAGTATCACCTTTGTAATTCAGTGAAGATCTTGACCGATGAATCTCATAATCCAAGGTGCATAAGGCTTCAGCTCAAAAGGTGACATGGCAATGTTGGCCGAGTCCTCATGAAGAAATCATGGAAATTGACGGAACGCCATGGATGATGTTGAAAAGCATATTCTTCATGATGCCAACGACTTTTTCATCATTCGAGTCGTGGCCCTTGATAGGACTCATAGTCTTCGCCAAAATTCGATAGACCGCTCGAGGCACATATAATAATTCCTTGACGAGGAATTTGGTCCTTGAGCTTGCCTTGGTTTCAAAGGCTTCATCAAGACTTGCATATAGTGATTTGAAAGTTCCTTTTCTTCATAGATGCGACGTGCACCATCAAGCGGAGGACTGAGTGGTAGGGCATGAAGCAATTCACTTGTCGGTGCCTTGTAGTGGTGTTTTCGTCATCCAATCCAAGACCCATGAAGTTACATCTTCAGCGCTCCGTGATGTGAAGGGTTGCATAGAACTCAAGAATTAGCTCTTCATTCCAATCACAAATATCGCTGCAAAAGTTTAGAAGACCTGCATCGTGAAGAACACTTAGGACGGGCTCAAAGCCCGGCAAATGACTCCATATCCACATGAGGAATATGAGCATGATCAAGATTTTGTCCTTGTTGAAAAGCACCGAGGAATAGAAGTTTGCTTAATCGGCAGTCCGTAAGCGCCTCTTCCTAATGCGAGCGTAATCATAAGGATTATATTCAAGAAGAACACATGCTCGCAAAGAAATCTTCAGCCTTGAACTTTTGCTTGGTCGAGAACGGATTCTTCTGCTTTGGCAGAGGGTGTCACCAGTTGCATCACCACCTCGTGAATCGTAAGTTCAGTTCTTCACTTGAGGAATTTCTTTGTCCTCAACTTGTGCAGCCGAGGATTTTCAGCAGCAAAGAGCAGTTTCATCAGCTAGTGGCTGGAATTTCTTCATGCACGTAACCAGGGGTTGATTTTCTTCGAGTCTATCCGGACACCGCAGGCAGGGAGTGAGGAACTTGTTGAAGCGGGTGAAGAGCGGAGTATTGGGATGTTGATTTTCCCAAAAGTCATCATTGATTACCGGAGTGGTGCATCCAATATCCACATCTTCATTTTCAATTTCTCAAAGACCATCTTGAGGAATTTCATGGTCCGATGAGGGAATGACCGGGTTGAAGGGATTGCTTCCACTTCAATTTCTTCATCAATTTTCTCCGACGAAAGGTGAGATTGATGTTCTTCATCGATCCGTTGGGATCTCATATTCTTCTCCAAAAGGAACTACTTCCTTTGATGGTATGGAGGAAATTGAATAGCATCAATTGGGTTTTCAACAGAGCTGGTCATTGGCTTCATTTTCTTCGCAACAAGAATCGACGCAATGATGCTTTCCTTTTCTTCACAGCAGCTCGCTCAGAGCCTTGGTTTTCTTCACATCGAAGCAGATGGAAGAATTGGAGTTGGAGTTGGCGCAGGAGGAGCCGAGGAATTTGGTGCAGTTTCTTCAAGCAACCGATGCAGCCTCTGCTTTTGAGTAATTTCTTCAGCGCACCACTAGTGGGTGCCCCGGCAGCTTTCTTCAATGCTGGAATTTCTTCATCAGCCCTCGAATCAGCATTTTCTTCAAAGAAGTTGAGCTTCAGCGTGCTGCATTTTTCTTCATTAGGCTGAGCAGAGGCTTCACCGAGGATTTTCATGTTGCACAAAAGAACTGCTAGAGTTTCTTCGCCGATCGATTTAATCTGGTCTTGACTACTTGCCAATCAGCATAGTATGTGTCAAAGTCCTTGCCGAGGTTCTGAATGTCAGTTTGATTTGAAGGAGTTCCTCGTGTCATCTTGACAACATTTTTCTTCGTGAACCTTCCTTCCTGTATTGAGCCTTCTTGATTTCCTTCGCCTTCTCGAACTTCCATTTTTCTTCAGCGATGAAGTGAGTCAACATATGACTTTGACCAGGTGTCAAAGGAAGATCAGGCAGAGGGTATTGGGATCATTGTGCCAGAGGTCGATGAAATCGAGGACTTTCTTTGGGTCCAAAAGCAATGGCACAGCTGTTCCCTTGGCTCTTGCGGCTCTAACTTGGCGGTCTCTGATGATTTCTTCAAGTTCTTTATCAGATGCCTCATCATCAGATGGCACGTGGACTACAAGCTGTTTCTTCCTTGGCTAGGCCGAGGACCACGCCCACTGTTGCTTTTGTCTTCAGCAGAGTTGGGCCGATGAAGAATTGAGAGCAGCCGAGGAATTTGCAGAGATGCTCGAGGCAATTGAAAACCAGCAGTCCTTTGACAAGTGGCCGATGCACAGAACCAAGGTTTGGACGGAGCATTGAGGACTTTGATGGAACAAGAGCTGTGTGGAGGAATTTGTCACGAGGAATTTGCTTGAAGGAGTCTGCCGAGGAACTTGGCCGTGAGGGCGAGATGATGAAGCACTTGGCTTATTAGCAGGCTTCTTTGCATTGATTTCTCGGTTTGACCGAGACCTCAAGCAGCAGCAGCGCAGAGTCCTCATTGAATTTCTTCACCGCTTCCTTTGCTTGCTTAGCCAACTTTGCTTGGCGCTTAGCCCACTCATCGTGAAAGTCCTCACCGCTTTGACGCTAGTGGGATCAGCTATTTGGCCGGTGCCAAAGGAGCTCTTGGGCATGGAGGATTTAACGCTAATTTCTTCATGTACTTAGGTGTTACATATCGGTATTCCTTCCATTCCCGTGCCCATCTCCATTCAATTTTCTGAATGCGCACTTTGCGTTGATTTTTGCTTTCCTCATCTGTGTGCAATAGTCAGATATATCTCCTCGTGGATAATGCTGTCATGACCTCGTGTTTCTTTCCTCCCTTCGCGCTTCTACCATCTCGCCATTTTCTTCGTGAGAGGAAATTGAACAATTGAGTTCTCTCAAGAAGTGTGCAGTTTTTCTTCGAGGAACGCTGCAAATGAGTTAAGTTGATGAGAACCTAGGGATTCAGCAGCAGACATTTGTACCGTGAACAGAGTATAGGTGCGAGGAATTTGAAGAGGTCATATGCTCTCGTGAGGGTTTTTCAAAAGAAAAAGTTTGAGGATTTTGACCAGATGAGCCTTGAAGAATTTCAATAAGCGTTTTTATCTTAGGTTCCAGAGTTGTATAGATCAAGATCCACACAATTGAGGAATCTTGAAGAAAATCATTGCTTAGAGAAATGAGTCAAGAGATTTGAGGTGTTCATATGTGTGAGGAAGTTGAAATAAACACCTTTGAAGAATTTGAAGAAGATTTGAGAATCAAAGCGAGTAATAAAAGTAACTTTAATTTACCCAAGTGAAGAACACGATTTAACTGAGATGAACAGTTGAGAAGTTCGTCTGCTCAGATCTTCCCCGCCTCTAACTTGGCAGAGGAAATCAGCTACGGCGACGGGCGGAGTGAAGAAATTCCACGGTCGGCGCGAGTACGCCGGCGAAGAGGTCAAGGCAAGAAGCTTTTCCTCACCGCGCGACGATGGAGAAGGGCGCGCTTAGGGTTTCGAGGAGCTCGAGCGGAGAGAGAGATCGAGCGAGGTAAAAGAGTGAGGAAGGAGAGAGGGTATTTATAGCCACGGTGAAAACGGCTCGTCCAAGATTTAGGACTAACGTGCCTCGACCGCTTCCCTTCTCACGACATGTGTCACCCATGTATCAGGTAGTGGAGATCGTAAAGCATCGTGGGTGGATATAATAATGCATCGTGGGATGCGGAACGGTTTGAGCGTAAAATCAAGTTTGGATAAGATTCGCTTTTAAAGTTCGCTCGCAATTTCTTCACCTGTCAAGGACTCAAGGAAGAAATTGAACGAAGTTTCAAAGCAGAATGCACATGAAGAATTTGTGAATGGATTGGGTTGAGTATAGCATAGAGGGAAAGGGTCCGATCACATTCACTTAGCGTAAAAAGCGACTTGAAGAAATAGCCATAAGTGAATGTCAGAGGACATAAATCCATATATATATATATATATATATATATATATATATATATATATATATATATATATATATATATATATATATAGCCAATGAAGAAAGACGACGGAAACAAAGGAAGAATTTGCAAAGTTGAAGAATTTGAAAACTGAAGAATTTGAAAAATCAAGAATTTCAAAACTCAAGAATTTCAAAGATCGAGAAAAACTCAAATTGAAGATTTTCAACTTTGGTGGTGGCGTGACCCACCGTATAAGAATGATGATTTCGCACACCGCGCATAATTGTCGAGGGTTCGAGAATCAAATTCTTCATTAATTTCTTCACACTTAGAGTGTTATTCTTCATTGATTGAAGAAAACGCTTCTTCATGTGTTGCACATCTAAGTCATCAATTTTGCATAAGTGTTAGGATGTGTGTCCTTTTCAAAGAACATTCAAGATTCTAAGATATTTAGCTCACACCGCAACTTGCTAAATCTCTTCTCATCCAAGGGCTTAGTGAAGATATCAGCTAGCTGTTCTTCGCCTTCACGTGCTCGATGGAGATGTCGCCTTCAACACATGATCACGAAGAAAATGATGACGAATTTGAATGTGCTTTGTCTTCGAGTGCTGAACTGGGTTGTGAGCAATCTTGATGGCACTCTCATTGTCACAAGAGAGAGGCACATTCTTCACGTTGATGCCGTAGTCCTTGAGGGTTTGCTTCATCCATAGTAATTGAGCACAACACGAGCCAGCAGCAATGTATTCAGCTTCCGCAAGGACAGTGATACGCAGTTCGCTTCTTCGAGGACCAATGCACCAAAGATCGTCCGAGGAAATGACAAGTACCAGATGTTGACTTGCGATCCACACGATCACCAAAGATAGTCGAGTCGAATATCCAATGAGATCAAAAGTAGAGCCCTTGGGGTACCATAATCCTAGTGTTGGTGTGTGAGCTAGATATCAAGAATATGCTTCACAGCCTTATGGTGTGATTCCTTCGTGTAGCTTGAAATCGGGCACACATGCAAACACTAAGCATTATATCCGCCTAGATGCACATAAGTACAATAAAGAACCAATCATGGAGCGGTATACCTTGTGATCAAGTCAATACCATTTTCATCAAGGCATAGATGGCCATTTG
>JAHIAM010001091.1:0-86732 GCA_021605205.1 Aegilops longissima | reverse complement strand
TGGGATCCATATATGAGAACAAAGTATGGATTTTGGTTGACTTGCTCGATGATCGGCAAGCCATAGAAAATAAATGGATCTTCAAGAGGAAGACGACGCTGATAGTAGTGTTACTATCTACAAAGCTAGAATTGTCGCAAAAGGTTTTCGACAAGTTCAAGGTGTTGACTACGATGAGAGTTTCTCACGTGATCTATGCTTAAGTCTGTCCGAATCATGTTAGCAATTGCTGCATTTTATGAAATCGCAAATGGATAAACAAAACTACATTCCTTAATGGATTTGTTAAAGAAGAGTTGTATATGATGCAACCGTAAGGTTTTGTAAATCCTAAAGGTGCTAATAAAATATGCAAGCTCCAAATGATCCATCTATGGACTGGTGCAAGCATCTCGAGTTGGAATATACGCTTGATAAGTTGATCAAAGATATAGTTTTATACAGCATTTCATGTGAAGCCTGATTTACAAGAAAGTGAGTGGGAGCACTACAAAGATTTCTGATAAGTATATGGAATGACATATTGTTGATCGGAAATAATGTAGACTTATTCTCGCAAAGCATAAAGGAGTGTTTGAAAGGAGTTTTCAAAGAAAACCTCGATGAAGCTGTTACATATTGAGCATCAAGATCTATAGAGATAGATCAAGACGCTTGATAAGTTTTTTCAATGAGTACATACCTTGACAAGATTTTGAAGTAGTTCAAATGGAATGTACTAAAGGAAGAGTTCTTGCCTGTGGTTACAAGGGTTACGCCGATGCAAGTTTTGACACCGATCTAGATTACTCTAAGTCTCAACTGGATACATATTGAAAGTGGGAGCAATTAGCTAGAGTAGCTCTGCAAGAGCATTGTTGACATAGAAATTTGCAAAATACATACGGATCTGAATGTATGGCAATCTGCTGACTAAACTTCTCACAAACAAAACATGATCACACCTTAGTACTCTTTGGGTGTTAATCACATAGCGATGTGAAATAGATTATTGACTCTAGTAAACCTTTTGGGTGTTGGTCACATGATGCTGTGAACTATGGGTGTTAATCACATGGTGATGTGAACTATTGGTGTTAAATCACATGGCGATGTGAACTAGATTATTGACTCTAGTGCAAGTGGGAGACTGAAGGAAATATGCCCTAGAGGCAATAATAAAGTTATTATTTATTTCCTTATTTCATGATAAATGTTTATTATTCATGATAGAATTGTATTAACCGAAACATAATACATGTGTGAATACATAGACAAACAGAGTGTCACTAGTATGCCTCTACTTGACTAGCTCGCTGATCAAAGATGGTTAAGTTTCCTAGCCATAGACATGAGTTGTCATTTGATTAACTGGATCACATCATTAGGAGAATGATGTGATTGACATGACCCATTCCGTTAGCTTAGCACTGACCGCTTAAGTATGTTGCTATTGCTTTCTTCATGACTTATACATGTTCCTATGACTATGAGATTATGCAACTCCTGCCATCGGAGGAACACTTTGTGTGCTACCAAACGTCACAACGAATCGGGTGATTATAAAGGTGCTCTACAGGTGTCTCCAAGGTACTTGTTGAGTTGGCGATTTCGAGATTAGGATTTGTCTCCGATTGTCGGAGAGGTATCTCTCGACCTCTCGTAATGCACATCACTTAAGCCTTTGAAGCATTGCAACTAATGAGTTAGTTATGGATGATGTATTACTTAACGAGTAAAGAGACTTGCCGGTAACGAGATTGAACTAGGTATTGAGATACCGACGATCGAATCTCGCAAGTAACATACCGATGACAAAGGAACAACGATGTTGTTATGCGGTCCGACCGATAAAGATCTTCGAGAATATGTGGAGCCAATATGAGCATCCAGGTTCCGCTTATTGGTTATTGACCGAGACATGTCTCGGTCATGTTCATAGTTCTCGAACCCGTAGGGTCCGCACGCTTAAGGTTTCGAAGTTATATTATGAGTTTATGAGTTTTGATGTACCAAGGAGTTCGGAGTCCTGATGAGATCGGGACATGACGAGGAGTCTCGAAATGGTAGAGATGTAAAGATCGATATATTGATGACTATATTCGACATCGGAAAGGTTCCGAGTGATTCGGTATTTTCGGAGTACCGGGAGTTACGGAATTCGTGTTGGGCCTTAATGGGCCATACGGAAAGGAGAGAAAGGCTCAAAGGGTGGCCGCACCCTCCCCATTGGCTAGTCCGAATTGACTAGAGAGGGGGCTCTTCCTTCCTTCTCCTTTTCCCTTCCCTTCCTTCCCTCCTACTCCTACTACTTGGAAGGGCTCCTAGTTCTATTAGAAAGGGGGAATCTTACTCCCGGGAGTAGGACTCCTAGGGCGCCATAGAGAGGGCGGCCCTCCTCCTCCACTTTATATACGGGGCAGGGGGCATCCCATAGACACACAAGTTGATCTTCGTGATCGCTCCTTAGCTGCAGCGGTGCCCTCCACCATATTCCACTCGGTCATATTGTAGCGGTGCTTAGGCGAAGCCCTACGCCGGTAGAACATCATCATCGCCACCACGCCGTCCGGCCGACGGAACTCATCCCCGACACCCGCCGGATCGAGTCCGGGATCGCCATCGAGCTGAACGCAGCTGAACTCGGAGGTGCCGACGCTCGGTACTTGGATCGGTCGGATCGTGAAGACGACGATCACATCAACCGCGTTGTCTTAACGCCCGCCGGGTCTACAAGGGTATGTAGATTACACTCTCCTCTCGCTATGCATCACCATGATCTTGCGTAGCGAGGAAAATTTTGAAATTACTACGCTCCCAATAGGGAGATCTCCGTCCGCACGGCAGCAATCGTGGCCAGGCTTGACCCTGGATTTGGGGATGGCAGGGCGTACTGTAGCCACGCCCCGTCTCGCCGTCATAATGTGGTGCAAACTTTGAGGGCGCTTAGGGCCGCCTGCCAGGAGCCGGCCTTCTAGAGGCCACTGGCCGAGTCGGCCCACTTCGAGGCCGCCTTCGACTTGTTGCCCTCCGGCAGCCGGCCGCTGGACCAGCCGGTCACAAGAAGTCGGCCCTAGTTTTTGATTCTTGAGGCGAGCTGCCCTGATTTTTGAAACGCCATGGGGAGCTGATGAGGCTACCCGTGGCTAATTATCCGGCAAGAGTCCCCGGTCCGGTGGGCGCCGGCCGAAAGCGGCGAGGGGCCTCGCCGCTTCCTACTCAATGCTTGCCGATCTTGCTTCGTCTGGCTTTCCGAATGCCGATCGCCAGAGCCGGACACGATCAGCGGGTCACCGGTGGTTTTTGAAACGTCAGGCGGAGCCGTGGCGACCAGCCAGCGCCAGCTCGCCGCCACCTATTCACGCCACCATGTGGCGCCACCGCCAGGCCGCCGCCAGCCCATGCGCGCGCGATGGGCATCGCCGCAGCCGGGCCCACCATTAGCGGGCCTCGCACGCGCGTGATCCGCCAGGCCGAGGCAAACGGTTGGGACTCCATGGTGTGATTACTCCACGCCGCTATCGCTGCTGTTATCGCGGGTTGTGGATCGTGGGCACGCTAATCCCACGATCCCCACGCCTGGCCCCTCAGCCGCAACCTGTGGTTATAGTAGGGCGCGAGGAGGGGACGCACACCAGAACGCCGCACCTCCTCTCCTTTGCCTTGCTCTTCCTCTTCTATGCTGCCATGCTCCCGCTCCGTCAAGCGCTGTTGTAGCTCATCGTCGCCGAAGCTTTCTCCGCGCGCCGCTGCTCCATCGCTGGTTCGCCTTCCTTTGCCGCCGCTGCGCCTCCATCGAAGCTTCATGCTCTTATGGCGCGCGACAAGGCGAACTCCGTGCTCGACGGCTCCAACATCCACGAGGACCACTCGACTTCCTCCACAACACGCGATGGCTGCCCGACGCAGGCTACGTAGAGGCGCGCGTCCCGCCGGAAAAAGAGATCACGCCGGCGCCAAAAGACGGCGAGCGCGTCATCTTTCGGTCACACTTCCTCCGTGGCTTTGGCCTGGCCGGCCAGCGACTTTCTCCGCTCCTTCCTCCACTTATCACCTCCACCGCACCACCACATCGAACAGGGTGGTGCTGCCGGCCCTCGCTATGTCAGGCGAGGGCTACCTTGGCGTTCTCCCCACTCTCGAGCTATGGGGAGAGTTCTTCTACACCAATCTCGGTGTTGCCGCTAAGGACACGCCAGCTCAGTGCAGTGCCTTTGTTACGGTGCGGCGCCCAGGAGCCGGGAACTGCTTCCCTCCCATCAGCTTGACACAATCGGTCAAGCTGCGGCAAAAATCATACTTCTACGTCAAGAACGTCCATCCGACGGCTGACTTCGTCAACTTGCCGGCTTATGCAGCCGGCCCGCCAGCCGAGCCTCGCACCAACTAGACCTACAAGCCGAAGCAGTTGTCGACCGCCTCTACCGCCGCCATTGCCCGGCTCAAGGTGATGACGGAGTCAGAGGGCCTCAAGGGGTCAGATCTTCTGACTGCCTTCATGGAGCGCCGAGTGCTCCCTCTCCAAGGCCGGCCTCATCTGGTCAGCCGAATGAGTGGGCGTCGAGACCCATGCCGGCTTAGCATCAAGGAGATGCCGGCCTCTGAGGTGGCCCGCCTGGTGAACTATATTTTGAACTGCAAGCTCTCGGAAGGGGAGTGGCAGTTTGGCAAGCGGCCATACTCTCAAGACAGATCCTTCGCCCATGTGTGTCTTTAATTCTTATTTCTCTTTATGCACCGGGTTTCGCTTTTGCCGCCTGATCATTCGGCCACAACGCAGATCCTCACACCCCAGCCGGCTGTCGACGCCCTGGAAGAAGGCCACGGGTACCTGCCGGCCCGGGCGGTGAGCGATGTGGATGACCCCGACTTGGGGACGGCCGCCATGGAGGAGGACGACGCCACGGGTAGCGGAACAGGCGGTTCCGGAGGAGGAGGCGGCCTTGATGAATGGCCAGACGACGATGAGGAGGAGTGTCGGGACCTCGATCCTAGGTCACACCGATCTAGCATGTGACACATCATATCACTTTGCGGCCTCACGCACGGTATTCCCACCGTGTCGCTTACCATGGCCCGGGACCGCTTTGCACCTTTTGGCTCACGATATGATAGTGTCGCTAGCATCCATATGACAGAGAACCCGGCCGACATGACTAGTCGTGAACCCAAAGTGGCACTAACCTATGGGGACAGCATACATGAATCACATCGAGCATGTCGGTCATCAACGATAAATTGGCTGTAGCACTGGCTAACAGACTCCGTATCCTGGCTGTAGCAGGCTAGGCAGACCGAATAACACCGTGACATTTCCCCAAAGGGATGTATATAGAACGGCGTGAAACACATGCCGCCACCAAGTGTCCAAGCAGAGTGCTGGGCTAGCAGACTCGTGAACCGGTCAGAAGCGGACTACTATCGCCGTAGCACGAGACTACATTTCCCATAAGAGAGGCTACCAAGGATAAACAACTAGGTTGTCGGATCCCACACATAGCAATACAAGTTACACGACGATAACATGCAAGTATGTGCTGTACAACATGGCATCACAACATAACGCAAACTCATATAGATAACAGCTCAGAAGAGCCACATAGCATTAAATACAAACAGGGGTCACATGACCCATCATTCAGAGCATACAAACAACAAGCGGAAGCATTACATGTCCGGAGTACGCATAACTACAAAACAAAAGGCTGAGAAGCCCGACTATCTACAAGACCTCCTAAGGGTACAAGATCGTGAATGAGGTAACAAACTACTGTCAAGTCCAAGCGAACTACTAGTAAGACCAAGTCTCCGCTGCAAAAACATAAATAAAGCAACGTGAGTACAAAGGTACTCAAGAAGACTTACATCGATCCTATTATACATGCATTAGTATCAAGAAGGTAATGTGGAGTTTAGTTGCAGCAAGCCAGCTTTGACTGTGGCTATCCCGTTTCTACGACTACAAGAAACTCTTGAGGTGAGCCAACGACACGCAGTCCACTAATCACCACATCAATACACTACTACGGATTCATTCCCCGCCTCCATACGAGAAGGCCATCCATAGCACTCACACTTGTCTTGAGCATTTTAGAGTATCCACTTCAAGTTGTCTATGTACCACGAAGCATCCAAGAAGTCCATAACCGAGGACACGGCTATTCAATAGATCATGATAACCCCGCAGGGTGTACTTCTTCACACACGCCTCGCCACTTACCGCCATATACACGCCATGTATCTCGACAACCTTCAAGCGAAGCCCGGCGAGGTGTCGGCACGACCGACTAACCACACAAGACTCTAGTCCAGCTTATCGCCTATTCGGGTTCCATCCGCAAGGAGATCCGCCGGGTGTCGCCACGGCCCCAAACGATGTGAGCAGGGTTCCCAAGCTCACCATCCGGTGCCACTTGGTACACCGTACCACCTGTGTTTAGTCTGTCCTAAGCCCATTCTGCCGGGTGCCACTTGGTAGAAAAATAGCACTACCTACAAACACCGAAACTAGTTGTGACTCCTGGACAGAGATCAAGTTGGTTAATAAGTCGAGAGGGGTCGAGTTACCGGAACCCAATGTGTGGTAGTATCGAGTCATTGGACAACATACATAGAACTCAGTGCTTAAGGACGGTTCCAGTGAGACAACCCACCATGTACTCCTACATGGCCTCTCACCACTACCTTTACCAAATCGTGTTCACACACTTCACTCTCAGCATCAGAACATAGAACTGTACTCCAATTCATTCCCAATGAATCAGACCTCGACACGACTCTAAGCAATAGAAGGCGAGTATGGTAGGAACACAACATGGCTCAATCAACTCCTACTCATGCTAGTGGGTTTCAACTATTTATCGTGGGCAACGATGTGTCATGCAGAGGAATGGGTTCAACTACCGCAGCACAAAGTAGCGTATGAATCGTTGTTGTCCTAATGCAATAACTCGAGAGCAGGAGCGAGAGTAGGATTGTATCGAATGAACAAGGGATTTGCTTGCCCGGTAAACAACAAGGGAGGCATCGCTTCACGCATGTGCACCGAACGCCTCCTGAGCAGACCTATCGAGAAGGAACGGTGCCGGCAATCAATACACAATCATATGCAACAATATGATGCATGAACATGGCATGTAGATGTGATGCTGTTTGAGCTAATGCAACTGGTATTCAATATGAATGAAGTCCATTTGAACCAAAGGTTCAAATGCAATTCCAAAATAAGCTCTTATAAATACCATTCATAAGTTTTCACCTATACAGCAAGTATAAGTTGTTTTGTCATGCATGAAACTAGTATAGATGGATAGATTGAAATTTTCTGATAATTTTTCATATATAAATTATTTCAATCTGAGCTACGGTTGAATTTCTATGAATTTTTGAAGTTTTGAATATATTCTGGAATTTCCTGATTTATTTTAATTCCGAAAATATAATATTGCGCCAAAGATGACGTCAAAGCTCGCGCCAAGAGGTCAACCGGGGCTGGCCAGGGTCAAACCTGACGTGTGGGGTCTAGTGGTCAGTGACACACCGCTGGCATGAGTCACTGACGTGTGGGGCCGGTCAAATGCCACGTCAGCAAGTCAAACTGACGTGTGGGCCTAGCTGGGTTAATAACTAAACTAAACATAACATTAAATTAAACTAAACAGGCAATGGGCCCACATGGCAGTGGCTCTAGGGGGTTTTAGCAGGGTCATTAGCACTACTTAAGCCAGCGCCACGTCAGCTCGCCGGAGCTTGGTCGGCGGCGACCAAAAACGCGGCGAGGTTTCGCCGAGTTGCTCGGTTTCTCGTATGGGTCACCGCTTACGCCCCGGGGCACCAGGAGGAAGCCTCGCCGCCGTGACGAGCCGAGGCAGCAAAGAGGGCAGGGTGGCCGGAGTCACGGAGCAGAGTTTCGGGGCGGCGCCGAGTTCGGGCGGAGAGGAAGGAGGGCTACGGCACGGCAGGGCGACAGAGTGTGTGCGTAGGGCTCCCGGCGACACATCAATGCGCGGTGCGCCGGACGCTGCTTGCACGGCCGTAGCCACGACGGGCGACATGGCCGGGCGCGAGGAGCGCCGGGATCGGGGCGGTGGCTACGCGCGAATCGAGCACGGAGGTAGGGGGCTAGGTAGAGGAGCTCACGACGGATCCGGAGAGCTGGTTGGCGGCCTTGGGGAAGCGCGGACGGTGTCGGCGCGCGCGATGGCGATCGCGGCGGCCGGAGGCGAAGACGATGGCGATGGCGGCGCCCAGGCTTCCCACCCACGTGGCTCGGACGAGGAGGTAGCAGACGGCGGCGCTGAACTTGCGTATACGGAGAGAGAGCGAGGGGGAGACGGCACACGGCGGCAGCAGCGGCGCCTCGGTGCGGCCGGTGAAGAGAGGGGAGGGAGCGAGGAGGAGGGGAGAGCGAGAGAGAGTGGGGAGGCCTGGCGGGCGCGGGCGCTGCTCTCAGGTGTCCAGGGGCACGAGGAGGACGGCAGGAGGTGGCCGGGCACGTGGTCATGGTGGCTGTGGCGCTGGCACGCACTGCCTGGGCGAGGGGGAGAAGACGACAGAGGAGGGAGGCGGGCTGGGCCGGGCTGGCCACTGGGCCCAGCCGCATGTGGGCTGGACTGCAGGGGAGGTAAGTCAGGTAAGGTTTTATCCCCTTTTGTTTTTCTTTTCTAATATTCTGACATTTGTTTGATTTATTTAAAATACTAAATCATTTTATTTAATTATGCCAATTTTTATATGAGCTAGTGGTAATATTCCAGAGCTCTTCAACAAAAGGCACAATTATTGGCCATATATAATATATATAACATATATATATCCAATGCAAATAGGTATGCATTAATTCCAAATGCCCAAATACAAATACTTATGAACTCCCAAAAATATTGGTTTGATTATTATCTCTGTCCAATATTTTCAGAGGGCAACATGAGCATTTTCTTGGGCCTTTTGGAGAAATTTTTATTTGGGTCATTTCCAAAAATGATTCTGAGGGTTTCACAAATCCCCATTTCAAAATTAAATGGAATTTAAACATGATGCACAAATGACTAGCTAGCCTTGAGCATACCAGAACTAGGGATGTGACAAGGAGATCGAGCTGTGCCGTCCGTCGGGCACCGACAAAGCGGGCGCGAGTTCCTCGGCCATGCCGGCCGCACCAGGCGGCGCGCGGAAACGCCGAGCCGGCCCGCCACAGTTCGGCAGCCGGCCGAAGAAGCCGAAGAGCACGACCGCGACGACCAGGCGGGAGGAGGCCACCGCGAAGGCAGTCCGGTTCCAGAGGGCCCCGAAGCTGTCGGCGTTCTGGGAACGGGGGTCCACAGACTTGCCTACCTGCGGCCCATGGCGTGACTTTGCTAGCAGGCCTGTATGGCCCATCTTCATCAACAAGGCATTCAAGACCCTCGCGAGGAGCCAAGCCTCGCGAGGCGGACGACGCAAGACCTCCTCAGGAGCGGCCTCGCCATTCGGGCTCGCGAGGGGCGGAGAGATGAAGGCAAGGCAAACCTCACGAGGTTCTCGTGACGTGAGCCATGACGATCGAGACCAGGAGGGCGCCAAAGTAGCATCGCCGCTGCAGAAGGTCCTTGTTTCCCTTTGGTGCAAGGAGGAAAGCGCAGCGCCGGCATCGAGGCATCAAGGAAAGGTTTCCATATCAGTGCAACGAGACCAAGACCAGCAGGACGGCAAGATGGAGGTCACCATGGAGCCCAAGGCGGCGTCACCACCAGAGCCTTTAGCAGGCGAAGACCGCTTTTGTCAGGATAAGTTGTACTAGCTGTCCCCTTTCAAATTGGCCGTTGTTGGCTCCCTTCCCGCTCAATATTTGGGGAGAGGACCAGAGCCTATATAAGTAGGACTAGCCACCACCGTAGGGGATAACTCATTCAGAGGCATCTCATATGAGCTCGAGTGATCCTCATCCACAGAGCGCAAGAACACCTAAACCTCAGGAGGCTGTTCTTCCCCTTGTACTGTTCATCATCTGCCCAAGAGGCAATCCACCACCACCACACTGGAGTAGGGTATTACACCACAATGGTGGCCCGAACCAGTATAAATCTTGTGTGTCCCTTGTGTTGTGAGTTCGTTGAGTTCGTTCTTGAGATCTTAGCAAGCTCGGACGTGGATCGGTAGGGGGAGAACTTCGCGCGCACCCCAGTGTTCGAACCTTAAGGGTTTTGCTGGAACCCGTGATCCGACATTTGGCGCGCCAGGTAGGGGTGCGCTGTAGCCTTCCCTCCGCCAATCTACGCTCCGCCACCACCGCGCCCGCCTCATGGCAGGCGCCTGCCATCGACTCGACGGTCAGGTCGATGACAGGCTGGGGCTCGAGCCTCGCCTCGCTTTGCGGCAGCTTGCAAAGGGCTACCTGTTCGCCGGAGATGCCGCCGCTACAACGGCGCTGGCGGACCCGATAACTTTCCTCTCGCTGGCATACGAGGAGGCCGCCCCGAGGTTGGGGCGATGACAAGGTCATGGCCAACTGGTTTCCATGGTTCTCACCGACGCCCACGCTACCGGTTGCTCAACCTCCCTGCATCCACGGTGGCATCTTTGGGGAGCTGCGCGACCTCTTCATCGCGGTTATGCGCAATCGTGCACCACGCGTCGCGGCCCTGCTGGACGGCTTCGCGCCGCCGCCAGACGCCATATCAAGCCATTCTTCGCCAAATCGGCACCGCCCAAGCGCCGGGGCTCGCGGGTTGGCCTGCTAAAGGCGACCTCACCTTCACTCGAAGACCACCCCATCACCACCGCCGCTCGGTATGCTCCCGATGCTTTGCACGCCCACCATCCGCAACGTGGCCGCTACCAAGACCCTCATTGACGGTAGCGCCGGCCTCAACGCAGCTCCGTGGAGGCCTTCAGCCTTCTTCACGCAGCTGCTGCTCAGCCTAAGAAAATCTTTTTCAGAGTTGGCGGCGACACCGCCCACCTCGGGCAGATCCGCCTCCCGTCACCTTCGCACGCGACGACAACCACTGCATCGAGCTGGTCGACTTCGACATCGCCAAGATCGCCTCCCGTGATAACGCCATCCTCGGTACCCCAGCGCTGGCCCAATTCATGGCAGCAACCCACCCGCATACAACCTCATGAAGATGCCTAGAAGCAAGGGCATCCTCACCATCAAGGGGGGCGGCAAGGAGGCCCTGGCGGCGCTCAAGCTTGCCCTCAAGACCGCCACGGTGGCACAGCCCGTCGGCACGGGCGCCCCCGAGGCCAAGGGGGCCGCACCAACCAAGAAGAAGCAACTATTCACCCAAGACAAGGCGGAAACCAAGCAGGTGCCGGCCGACGAAGACTGGTCTCGGGGCCGCTTTTACCATAGGTGCCGGCCTCGACCCAGGCCAAGAGGAAGGCGCAGGAAGTTCTGCGCAAACAAGGAGATATTTGCGTGGGAGCCCAAGCAGCTGGTGGGGGCCCCGAGAGAAGTGATTCAACATCACTTGAGGGTGTGCCCCAACGTACGCCCGGTGAAGCAGCGGGCGAGACGGCAGTCCATAGAGAAGCAGGCCTTCATCATCCAAGAGACCCATAAGTTGGAGGCGGCGGCACCGTTCGCGAGGTTCGGTACCCCGAATGGCTGGCGAACCCCGTCGTAGTGCCGAAGAAAGGCGGGAAGGAGCGAATGTGCATCGACTTCACCAACCTTAACAAGGCCTGCCCCCAAGATCCATTCCCGCTCCCACGCATCGACCAGATCGTTGACTCCACCGCTGAAAGTGCGACTCGTTGTGCTTCCTCGGATGTGTTCTCGTGGTATCACCAGATCAAGATGGCGGTAGAAGATGTAGAGAAGACAACCTTCCCGACCCCTGCAGGGGTGTATCTACACCTGCATGCCCTTCGACTACGCAACGCTGGCGCGACCTTTCAGCCGGTTGATGCACATCGCCTAGAGCGGAGCTCGAGGAACGCGAGGCCTACGCCGACGACATTGTGGTGAAGTCTCGGAGGCAAGAACCTTGATCCAAGATCCGGAGGAGACCTTCATGAGCTCAAGGCCAGTGAACTTGCGATTTAATCTAGAAAGTGCATGTTCGTGTCCCTTCCGACAAGCTCATGGGATTCCTCGTGTCCCACAGAGGGATCGGCTTAACACGAGAAGATCAAGGCCATTGAAGACATGAACCCACCGCAGACCCTCAAGGAAATGCAGAAGCTGGCTGGTCGGGTGACCGTGTTGGGGCGCCTCATCTCCAAGCTGGGAGAGCGTGCCCTGCCCTTCTTCAAGATGATGAAGAAGAAGGGCCTGTTCGAGTGTACCCCGGAGGCCGACCGAGCTTTTCAAGACCTCAAGAGCTACCTGACCAGCCCTCCAAAGTTGATGGTGGCGCCGCGACCTCGAGCCCCTAGTACTTTACCTGCCGCCACTCCAGACCACCAAAGACAACACCGGTGGCGGTTTGGGAGGAGCACCAAGCCAAAGGCGATCGCGCTGCTTACAACCGGGTGACGCCAGATCAGAAGGCACAACCAGAGCCATAGCGGCATCAACAGGGGACCAAGCTCAGCGGGACGACGCCGCTAGGGTCCCGATGAGCGATGATACGTCCATTTTGCATCATGCTTTTATATCAATATTTATTGCATTATGGGCTGTTATTACACATTATGTCATAATACTTATGCCTATTCTCTTATTTTACAAGGTTTACATAAGGAGGAGAATGCCAGAAATGGAATTCGGCCGGAAAAGGAGCAAATATTAGAGACCTATTTTGCACAACTCCAAAAGTCCTGAAATTCCACGAAAGTTATTTTTGGCAATAATAAAAAATAATAAGCGGAAGAATACGTCAGGGGGCCTCCACCTGTCCACGAGGGTGGGCGCGCCTCACCCCCTGGCGAGCCCCCCGCCTCAGGGCCCCTGTTGGCCCTCCGGCCCATCTTCGCTATATGAAGTCTTTCGTCCAAGTAAAATCATAAGCAAGCTGGATGAGACTCACCGCCACGAGGCGGAACCAATCTAGGGCTCCCAGAGCTGCTCGCCGGGACACTTCTCCGGAGGGGGAAATCATCGCCATCGTCATCACCAACGCTCCTCTCATCGGGAGAGGGCAATCTCCATCAACAATTCACCAGCACCATCTCCTCTCAAACCCTAGTTCATCTCTTGTATC
Organism: Aegilops longissima; assembly: GCA_021605205.1. Classification (NCBI taxonomy): domain Eukaryota; kingdom Viridiplantae; phylum Streptophyta; class Magnoliopsida; order Poales; family Poaceae; genus Aegilops; species Aegilops longissima. The sequence goes on along the minus strand of JAHIAM010001091.1, from coordinate 73,623 downwards.
CAATTCTTGTCTCATAGTCTAGGATTTGTACCTGTAGGTTGCTAGTAGTGTTGATTACTCCTTGTAGTTGATGCTAGTTGGTTTATTTGGTGGAAGATCATATGTTCAGATCCTTTATGCATATTAATACTCCTCTGATTATGAACATGAATATGCTTTGTGAGTAGTTACGTTTGTTCCTAAGGACATGAGAGAAGTCTTAGTCATGTGAATTTGGTATTCGTTCGATATTTTGATGAGATGTATGTTGTCTATCCTCTAGTGGTGTTATGTGAACGTCGACTACATGACACTTCACCATTATTTGGGCCTAGAGGAAGGCATTGGGAAGTAATAAGTAGATGATGGGTTGCTAGAGTGATGTAAGCTTAAACCCTAGTTTATGCGTTGTTTCGTAAGGGCTGATTTGGATCCATATGTTTCATGCTATGGTTAGGTTTACCTTAATACTTTTGTTGTAGTTATGATGCTTGCAATAGAGTTTAATCATAAGTGGGATGCTCGTCCAAGTAAGGGCAGCACCCAAGCACTGGTCCACCCACATATCAAATTATCAAAGTACCGAACGCGAATCATATGAACGTGATGAAAACTAGCTTGACGATAATTCCCATGTGTCCTTGGGAGGGCTTTTCTCTATATAAGAGTTTGTCTAGGCTTGTTCTTTGCTACAAAAAGGATTGGGCCACCTTGCTGCACTTTACTTACTTTTGTTACTTGTTGCTCGTTACAAATTATCCTATCACAAAACTATCTGTTACCTATAATTTCAGTACTTGCAGAGAATACCTTGCTGAAAACCACTTATCATTTCCTTCGCTTCCTCGGGTCGACACTCTTACTTATCAAAAGGACTATGATAGATCCCTATACTTGTGGGTCATCAAGACTATTTTCTACGCCGCTGTCGAGGAGTGAAGCGCCTTTGGTAAGGAAAAATTTATATAGTGTGCTGAAATTTATCGTCACTTGTTACTATGGAAAGTAATCCTCTGAGGGGCTTTTTCGGGTATCTTCACCCGACCAAGAGAGCAAAGAGTTGCTCCTCAACCCATGAACCTACTGAAAATGAAAATGTCTACTTTGAAATTCCTTCGGTATGTTAGAAAACTGCTAGCTAATCCTTTTGCAGAGATGGAACAATGCATCCCGATGAGCACCTAATCTATGTGGATGAAGTTTGTGGATTATTTAAGCTTGCAGGTATACCCGATGATGTTATTAAGAAGAAGGTCTTCCTTTATCTTTGAAGGAGATGCATTGACATGGTATAGGCTATGTGATGATACGGGTCATGGAACTACAAACGATTGAAATTGGAATTTCATCAAGTTTTATCCTATCTTGTTCATCGTGATCATATATATATATATATATATATATATATATATATATATATATATATATATATATATATATATATATATATATATATATATATATATATATTTTGGCCTCAAGGAGAAAGCATCGCTGCTTGGGGAGGCTTAAATCAATGTTATATTCATGCCCCAATCATGAGCTCCCAAGAGAAATAATTATTCAAAGTTTTATGCTCGGCTTTCTGATAACAATCGCACCATGCTCGATACTTCTTGTGCTGGCTCTTTTATGATGAAGACTATTGAATTCAAATGGAACTTATTGGAAAGAATTAAACGCAACTCTGAAGATTGGGATCTCGACGAAGGTAAGGAGTCAGGTATGACACCTAAGTTTGATTGTGTTAAATATTTTATGGATACCGATGTTTTCCGTAAATTTAGCACTAAATATGGACTTGACTCTGAGATAGTAGCTTCTTTCTGTGAATCTTTTGCTACTCACGTTGATCTCCCTAAGGAGAAGTGGTTTAAATATCATCCTCCCATAGAAGTAAAAGTAGCTGCACCTATTAAAGTTGAAGAAAAGACTATCACTTATAATGATCCTATTGTTCCTACCACTTATGTTGAGAAACCACCTTTTCCTGTTAGGATAAAGGATCATGCTAAAGCTTCAACTGTGGTTCGTAAAAGCAATATTAGAACTTATACACCTCCTGAGCAAGTTAAAGTTGAACCTAATATTGCTATTGTTAAAGATCTCTTGTCTGATAATATTGATGGGCATGTTATTCATTTCCGTGATGAAACTGCTAGAATTGCTAAACCTTGTGCTAAAGATAAACATAGACCTGTGGTAGGCATGCCTGTTATTTCTGTTAAAATAGGAGATCATTGTTATCGTGGCTTATGTGATATGGGTGCTAGTGCTAGTGCAATACCTATTGACTTATGCAAAGAAATTATGCATGATATTGCACCTACTGAGTTAGAAGATATTGATGTCACGATTAAACTTGCCAATAGAGATACTATTTCACCAATGGGAATTGTTAGAGATGTTGACGTCTTGTGTGGGAAAACTAAATATCCTGCTGATTTTCTTCTTCTTGGTTGCCCACAAGATAGCTTTTGTCCCATTATATTTGGTAGACCCTTCTTGAACACTGTTAATGCTAAGATAGACTGCGAAAAGGATGTTGTTACTATTGGTTTGGGTGATATGTCTCATGAGTTTAATTTTTCTAAATTTAGTAGACAACACCGTGAAGAGGAAATTGCCTAGTAAGGATGAAATAAATGGTCTTGCTTCTATTGTCGTACCTCCTAGTGATCCTTTAGAACAATATTTGCTAGACCATGAAAATGATATGTTTATGAATGAAAGAAGGGAAATAGATGAAGTATTCTTTAAACAGGAACCTATCCTGAAACACAATTTGCCTGTAGGGGATCCTCCTCCACCCGAGGGTGATCTTGTGTTTGAGCTTACACCGTTACCTGATACTCTTAAATATGCTTATCTTGATGAAAAGAAGATATATCCTATTATTATTAGTGTTAACCTTTCAGAGCAGGAAGAAGAGAGATTATTGAAAACTCTGAAGAAGCACCGTGCTGCTATTTGATATACTCTTGATGATCTTAAGGGCATTAGTCCCACTCTATGTCAACACAAAATAAATTTGGAGAAAGATGCCAAACCAGTTCGTGATCACCAACGACGGCTGAATCCTAAGATGAAAGAAGTGGTAAGAAAGGAAATACTAAAGCTCCTTGAGGCAGGTATAATTTATCCCGCTGTCGATAGTCAAGGGTAAGTCTTGTCCATTGTGTCCCTAAGAAGGAGGTATTATCGTTGTTCCTAATGATAAAGATGAATTGATTCCGCAAAGAATTATTACAGGTTATAGGATGGTAATTGATTTCGCAAATTAAATAAGGCTACTAAAAAGATCATTACCCCTTACCTTTTATTGATCAAATTCTAGAAAGATTATCCAAACATACACATTTTTGCTTTCTAGATGGTTATTCTGGTTACTCTCAAATACCGTGTCACCGATGATCAATCAAAGACCACTTTTACTTGCCCTTTTGGTACTTTTGCTTATAGACGTATGCCTTTTGGTTTATGTAATGCACCTGCTACCTTTCAAAGATGCATGATGGCTATATTCTCTGACTTTTGTGAAAAGATTTGTGAGGTTTTCATGGACGATTTCTCCGCTTATGGATCCTCTTTGATGATTGCTTGAGCAACCTTGATCGAGTTTTGCGAGATGTGAAGAAACTAATCTTGTCTTGAATTGGGAGAAGTGCCACTTTATGGTTAATGAAGGTATTGTCTTGGGGCATAAAGTTTCTGAAAGAGGTATTGAAGTTGATAAAGCCAAGGTTGATGCTATTGAAAGATGCCATGTCCCAAGGACATCAAAGGTATAAGAAGTTTCCTTGGTCACACCGGTTTTATAGGAGGTTCATTAAGGACTTCTCAAAATTTCTCGCCTCGACTAATTTATTACAAAAGATATACCATTTGTCTTTGATGATGATTGTGTAGAAGCATTTGAAATACTTAAGAAAGCATTGATCTCTCGCACCTATTGTTCAGCCAATTGATTGAATTTACCTTTGAAATTATGTGTGATGCTAGTGATTATGTCAGTAGGTGCTGTTCTAGGGCAAAGAGTTGATAAGAAATTAAATGTTATCCAATATGCTAGTAAAACTCTAGACAATGCTCAAAGAAATTATGCTACTACTGAAAAAGAATTCTTAGCAGTTGTATTTGCTTGTGATAAGTTCAGACCTTATATTGTTGATTCTAAAGTAACTATTCACACCGATCATGCTGCTATTAAATATCTTATGGAAAAGAAAGATGCTAAACCTAGACTTATTAGATGGGTTCTCTTGCTACAAGAATTTGATTTGCATATTATTGATAGAAAGGAGCTGAGAACCCCGCTGCGCATAACTTGTCTAGGTTAGAAAATGTTCTTGATGACCCACTACCTATTGATGATAGCTTCCCGATGAACAATTAAATGTCATAAATACTACTCAGATTGTTCCATGGTATGCTGATTATGCTAATTACATCATTGCTAAATTTATACCACCTAGTTTCACATACCAACAAAAGAAAAAGTTTTTCTATGATTTGAGACATTACTTTTGGGATGACCCACATCTTTATAAAGAAGGAGTAGATGGTGTTATTAGACGTTGTGTACCCGAGCATGAACAGAATAGATCTCACGCAAGTGTCACTCCGAGGCTTATGGAGGACACCACGCTAGAGATAGAACTGCACATAAGGTATTGCAATCCGTTTTTATTGGCCTACTCTCTTCAAGGATGCCCGTAAGTTTGTCTTGTCTTGTGATGAATGTCAAAGAATTGGTAATATTAGTAGACGCCAAGAAATGCCTATGAATTATTCACTTGTTATTGAACCATTTGATGTTTGGGGCTTTGATTATATGGGACCTTTTCTTGCCTCTAATGGATACACACATATTTTAGTTGATGTTGATTACGTTACTAAGTGGGTAGAAGCTATTCCAACTAGTAGTGCTGATCATAACACTTCTATTAAAATGCTTAAAGAAGTTATTTTTCCGAGGTTTGGAGTCCCTAGATATTAAATGACTGATGGTGGTTCACATTTTATTCATGGTGCTTTCCGAGAAATGCTTGCTAAATATGATGTTAATCATAGAATCGCATCTCCTTATCACCCGTAGTCTAGTGATCAGGTAGAATTGAGTAACAGAGAGCTCAAATTAATTTTGCAAAAGACTGTTAATAGATCTAGAAAGAATTGGTCCAAGAAACTTGATGATGCATTATGGGCCTATAGAACTGCATACAAAAATCCTATGGGTATGTCTCCATATAAAATGGTTTATGGAAAAGCATGTCACTTACCTCTCGAACTAGAACATAAGGCTTATTGGGCTATTAAGGAGCTCAACTATGATTTCAAACTTGCCGGTGAGAAGAGGTTATTTGACATTAGCTCACTTGATGAATGGAGAACCCAAGCCTATGAGAATGCCAAATTGTTTAAAGAAAAGTTAAAAGATGGCATGACAAAAGGATACAAAAGCGTGAGTTTAATGTAGGTGATTATGTATTGCTATACAACTCTTGTTTAAGATTTTTGCAGGAAAACTTCTCTAAATGGGAAGGTCCTTACGTTATCGAGGAGGTCTATCGCTCCGTGCCATAAAAATCAACAACTTCAAGGCACAAATCCAAAGGTGGTGAACGGTCAAAGAATCAAACATTATATCTCGGTAATCCTATAAATGTTGAAACCAATGTTATTGAAACCGTAACCCGGAGGAATACATAAGGGACACTTTCCGAATGTTTCAGACCAAAAGGAATAGGTATGTGGTACGGTAGAAACCGACCCCAAAACAGTTCTAATGGCAACTTTTCCCCGCTTTTGGAATATTTAGAAAATAGAAAATAAGAAGCAGTCCGAAGGACACGAGGCCTCCACGAGGGTGGAGGCGCGCCTACCCCTGGCGCGCCCGCCTGTGGCACCTCGTGGCGCCTTCGACTCGCTTTTCTTGCACGATACATATTTTGGTCAAGAAAATTCATTATATAATCTCCCGAAGGTTTTAACCACCGTATCATGCAATTATCCTTTGTTCTTGTTTCGAGCTGTTTTCTGTCAGGGCTTTCAAGGCCAGGCATCATGTCGTCCCCCTCCTCCAACAATGGTGACAACGATTGTTGGCTAATGAAGATAGAGCTGAAGAGGAAGAACCCATGGAGATCAACAAGGATGAAGGGATCAAGAAGGCCACTTGAGGACCAAGTTCCGCAATGTAAGACATCCTTCAACTTGATCACAATCTTCTTACCCCAACCGAGATCAAGCTTTCAAGATGATTGAGTTAGCTCAGATACAAAACAATATCTCACACGTGAAAATATTTTGTTGAAGGAGCACAACGTTGCACTCAAGGGCATTATCCAGAAATTGAGGATCTCTTATGCTCGATGTGCGACTATCCATCATCACATCCACCTTCTTCACCAACAAAGGAGACATAATCACATGGGTATGGGCACTCCCCTTGGAAACTGCCAAGCTTGGGGGGGGGGGGTCCCCCGCTATCGTATCACCATCACACTCCTATCTTTACCGTTTTTCTTAGTTCGATCCTATTAGTAGTATCTTGATCTAGTTTTGAGTTTTGCTTTATGAACCTTCTATGTAATCGAGTCCGTGAGCTATATTTAATGAAGATTAGTGTTGAGTCAAGGGCTTTATTATCTTACTATGATCTTGAGTGAATAAAAGAAAGAAAAGAGAAAAGAATAAAAAGAAATAAAAGAGATCATATTGATTTATGGAGAGTAATGATTTCACATAGAAAGAGTATGATGATTAAAAATTGTTGAGAGTTGACAAACATAGCTTTGGTCATCGTTGCAATTAATAAGAAGTAATAAAGAAAGAGAGGTTTCACATATAAATATACTATCTTGGACATCTTTTATGATTGGGAGCACTCATTAAAATATGACATGCTAAAGAGTTGATGTTGGACAAGGAAGACAACGTAATGGGTTATGTTTTCTTATATCTGAGATAAAGTATATTGTCATGGATCATCCAACATGTTGAGCTTGCCTTTCCCCCTCATGCTAGCCAAATTCTTTGCACCAAGTAGAGATATTACTTGTGCGTCCAAATACCCCTAAACCCAGTTTTGCCATGAGAGTCCACCATATCTACCTATGGATTGAGTAAGATCCTTCAAGTAAGTTGTCATCGGTGCAAGAAATAAAAATTTCTCTCTAAATATGTATGATTGATTGGTGTGGAGGAAATAAGCTTTATACGATCTTGTGATGTGGAAGAAATAAAAGCGACGGACTGCATAATAAAGGTTCATATCACAAGTGGCAATATAAAGTGACGTTCTTTCGCATTAAGATTTTGTGCATCCAACCTTGAAAGCGCATGGCAACCTTTGCTTCCTCTCAAAGGGCCTATCTTTTATTATTATCTTCTACCTTATGCAAGAGTCATGGTGATCTTCACCTTTTCGCTTTTACATTTTGTTGGGGATATAACTACTAAGGGTAAACCGCCTCAGAGGGGCCGGTTCACCTCAACTACATTGAAGCCCGTGAAGACCTGTAAGATGGCGCCATCGATGAAGCTTAGAGGCCCAGAGCCCAAAGGCGGATTAGGGCCCATGGTAGTAAACCGTTATGATTGTATAACTTGTGTTGTAAGATAGGAAGGGGAGACCGAGGCGACACTTGTATGAGCCGACTCGACTCAGAGACCGTCCCAAGGCCAACCTATGTATATAAAGGGACGAACCTGGCGGCGTTCAGGACGCATAACAACAACTCGAGACTTAGGCAAAGCGATTTGCTCCCGGGTCATCGAAAACCCAATCAATTCCATCACAACTAGACGAGGCTTTTACCTTCATCAAGGGGCCAACTAGTATAAAAACTCCCGTGTCCCTTGTCCGGTTTAACCCTTCAAGCTAACCCGTCATGATGGCTCCACGACTAAGTCCTTTCAAGAGGACATCCGACGTGTTAATTCCATTTACACATTTTATCCTTTGGCAAGCATAGGATGTTGAAAGATCCTATATATATATATATATATATATATATATATATATATATATATATATATATATATATATATATATATATATATATATATATATATATATATAAAATTGGATGTGGGTTAGCATGAATTATTATTGTTGACATTACCCTTGAGGTAAAAGGTTGGGAGGCTAAACTATAAGCCCCTATCTTTCTCGTGGTCTCGATTAAAACTCAGAACTACAAGTATTATGTGAGTTTTAGCAATTATGCAAGACTAAATGATAGTTGAGTATGTGGACTTGCTAGAAAGCTCTGACATAGACTCTTTCTGATGTTATGATAAATTGCAATTGCTTCAATGACTGAGATTATAGTTTGTTAGTTCTCAATAAAGTTTCTGATTCATACTTTGCATTGTGAATAGATTATTACTTGAGCATAAGAGTTCATATGAAAATATCCATATATGTTGCTGTTATGAGAATAATCATGATGCCCTCATGTCCATATTTTATTTTATCGACACCTCTACCTCTAAACATGTGGACATATTTATCGTTATTGGCTTCCACTTGAGGACAAGCGAGGTCTAAGCTTGGGGGAGTTGATACGTCCATTTTGCATCATGCTTTTATATCGATATTTATTGCATTATGGGCTGTTATTAGACATTATGTCACAATACTTATGCCTATTCTCTTATTTTACAAAGTTTACATAAGGAGGAGAATGCCGCAAATGGAATTCTCAATGGAAAAGGAGCAAATATTAGAGACCTTTTCTGCACAACTCCAAAAGTCCTGAAACTCCACGAAAGTTATTTTTGGAAATAATAAAAAATAATGAGCGAAAGAAATACGCCAGGGAGGCCTCCGCCTGTCCACGAGGGTGGGGCGCGCCTACCCCCTGGCGCACTTCCGCCTCAGCCCCCCTCTGGCCCCTCCGTGCCCATCTTCTCGCTATATGAAATCTTTCATCCAAGAAAATCATAAGCAAGCTTTCGACGAGACTCACGCCACGAGGCGGAACCAATCTAGGGCTCCGCAGAGCTGTTCTGCTGGGACACTTCCCGGAGGGGGAAATCATCGCCATCGCTATCACCAACGCTACTCTCATCGGGAGAGGGCAATTCCATCAACATCTTCACCAGCACCATCTCCTCTCAAACCCTAGTTCATCTCTTGTATCCAATTCTTGTCTCATAGTCCGGATTTGTACCGTAGGTTGCTAGTAGTGTTGATTACTCCTTGTAGTTGATGCTAGTTGGTTTATTTGGTGGAAGACCATATGTTCAGATCCTTTATGCATATTAATACTCCTCTGATTATGAACATGAATATGCTTTGTGAGTAGTTACGCTTGTTCCCGAGGACATGGGAGAAGTCTTGCTATTAGTAGTCATGTGAATTTGGTATTCGCTCGATATTTTGATGAGATGTATGTTGTCTATCCTCTAGTGGTGTTATGTGAACATCGACTACATGACACTTCACCATTATTTGGGCCTAGAGGAAGGCATTGGGAAGTAATAAGTAGATGATCGGGTTGCTAGAGTGATGTAAGCTTAAACCCTAGTTTATGCGCTGTTTCGTAAGGGGCTGATTTGGATCCATATGTTTCATGCTATGGTTAGGTTTACCTTAATACTATTGTTGTAGTTATGGATGCTTGCAATAGAGGTTAATCATAAGTGGGATGCTTGTCCAAGTAAGGGCAGCACCAAGCACCGTCCACCCACATATCAAATTATCAAAGCACCGAACGCGAATCATATGAACGTGATGAAAACTAGCTTGACGATAATTCCCATGTGTCCTCGGAGCGCTTTTTCTATATAAGAGTTTGTCCAGCTTGTCCTTTGCTACAAAAAGGATTGGGCCAGCTTGCTGCACTTTACTTACTTTTGTTACTTGTTGCTCGTTACAAATTATCCTATCACAAAACTATCTCGTTACCTATAATTTCAAGACTTGCAGAGAATACCTTGCTGAAAACCGCTTATCATTTCCTTCGCGCCTCGTTGGGTTCGACACTCTTACTTAACGAAAGGACTATGATAGATCCCCTATACTTGTGGGTCATCGTTTATCAAGCCGAGGTTCCATCACCTCAGGAGACACCCCAGCTTCCGCAAGACACGAGCCTCACCAACGCGCTTAGCCTCGCCGAGCACCCGTGTATTTCGTCAAGACGGTGTTGTGGGACGCAAGGGCACGATACCCCATGCCCCAAAATCTCCTCAAGGCCTTGGTGGCTCTCGCGCAAGTTGCAGGACTACTTCCGGCCACCCCATCAAGGTCATCTCAGCCTACCCATTGGATAGAGTGCTCAGAGCCCCAACTCGCTAGAAGGGTCGCTGAGTGGAACATCGAGCTGCTGCATTCCAGCTTGAGTTCAGACTACCAGTGGTCATCAAGGGAGCCACACTGCTGATTTTGTGGCGGAATGGACGGATGCCCCGACGCTATAAGAAGGCGAGGACCGTCCACCTCGCCGGAAGTGAGGCGCCTGGATGGTCGGGTCATGTATTTCGATGAGTTTTCACAAGCACTGTGGTGCGGGCTGGAGCAAGATTGCCTCGCCCACTCAAGACAAGCTCTACTACGCTGCACAGCTCGCTTTCAGCAGGCGAGAAGGTCTCCAATAACATTGCAGAATACGAAGTCCCCGATAGCTGGCCCGAAGCTGCGGCAACCCCGGGGTGAAGCGCCACCGCCGTGGGCGACTGCAGCTTCTCATCACCTTCTCCAACAAAGTACATGAGCCAAGGATTTAAAGACATGGAGGCACACCTCGCAGAGGTGCAAGATGGAGAAGCAATTCCTGGGCCTGGAGTTGCAGCACGTGCCCCGTGGCACCAACAAGGAAGCTGATGACATCGCCAAGAGGGCATCCAAGCAGCAGCCCCAAGAGCTCCGGCGTTCGAGGAGCGGCTCTTCAAGCCACAAGAATGCCACCACTTTCAAGGACAGCTCAGCTGGGAGGAGCTCCTGCAGCGCCGCCACAGAGCCCCCAACACAGGGTCTGACTTCGAGCGCCACTACTTGGTGCTCGAGCCCTGTGAGGGATGCTGGACCAAGGAATTCAAGGAATACCGATGCAAGGGATGCTGCCGGAGAAGGAGGAGGACGGAGCGCGGGTTCAAGGGCCACGATATATCGCATCCGTGACGGTGAGTTGTACAGAAGCGACCAAATGACGTTTCATTGCGTTGCATCTCCAGAGACCAGGGGAAGGAGTTGCTGACCGACATACACGATGGGGACTGCGGGCACCACTCGTCATCGTGAACCCTCGTCTGCAAGGCATCCCGCAGCGGATTCTACTGGACCACGGCGCTCAACGGTGCAGCCGAGCTGGTGAAGTCCTGTGAAGCCTGCCAGTTCCACACCAAGCAGATCCATCAGCCAGCTCAGGGACTCCAAACTATCCCACTCACATGGCCGTTCGCGGTCTGGGGGCTGGATATCTTGGGCCCATTTCCTCGAGCGCCAGGAGGCTACCGCTAGCTCTATGTCGTCATCGACAAGTTCACCAAGTGGGCAGAAGTGGAAGCCGTCCGCACCATCCCAGCTGGTTCAACGGTCAAGTTCATAAAGGGTCTCGTGAGCCGTTTCGAGGTCCCCAACCGCATCATCACTGATAACGGCTCGTAGTTCACTAGTAATCTCTTCAGAACATACTGTGCTAACCTTGGAATGCAGATCTGCTACGCTTCGGTGGCACACCCCAGGAGCAACGGTCAGGCCGGACGCGCCAACGCAGAGGTCCTGAGGGGCCTCAAGACCAGGACTTCCAAGAAGAAGCTCGAGGCCTCGCGGCAAGGGCTGGTACGACGAGCCCAAATCCGTGTGGTCCATCTCGCACCATCGCTACCAAGCCAACGGAGAGACCCCATTCTTCCTCGTGGTAGCAGCGTAAGCGTCCTCCTCACGAGGTCGCATCGCTTCCACAAAGATCCCGGCGCTTGATGAAACGCAGCAGACGCCACGCTGGGATGGACCCCGGCCGGGGAGGAACACCATCATTAAGCGCACGGGCGGCGGCAAGGTACCAAAGAAAGCGATGTGGCGATACCACTTCCGCAACGCCCGCCCAGACGCTCGAGGCGGGTGACCTCGCCCCGAGGCGGGTCCTCTGTGGAAGGGCTGCATAAGCTCACCCATGTGGGAGGGCCTGCTTCAAGGTCGCCCATGTCTCTGTGCTCGCGCCGCGCTACCGAGACACAGGACGGGTGCCCATCCGTAACACCTGAACATCCAGCACCTCCGGAAGTTCTACACATGAAGCAAGGCCCAAGGCTCGTGAAGAAAGGCCCAAGGCTCGTGAAGAAGGCCCGTGCTCGTGAAGAATCGCCACCCGTGACACTCTCACGTAATAATGAGGGGCTGCACACGCCTTGAGTCTCAGGAGTGCCGCTGGCCTCGGGGCTCCCACCCATGTCTTAGTGGCAGCACTTAGTCCGCTGGTGAGAAGACTTGAAGACTAGATTAGGTGCCGGACGCGCTTTTCATTTGCTTTCCGTAGTTGGCTCACCTTCTTTAATTGAAGTTTGCTTCGGAGTTCCTTGCTGGTTTGGTTCCGCGCTTTTGCTGCTGCTTCCGTTACAGCTTAACTCGTTATCTCTTCACAGATACCTCGCGAGGGGCTAGGCAGTGCCCTCGCGAGCCTTTTTTTTCCTTTCTCTCGCCTCTTTGTCTGTTTTTCGTGAGGCCCTTCGTCTGTTTCTTCGCGAGGCACTCTCATTCGAGCCAACAAGCTGGCGCACCTCTCCTGATTCGTGCCCCTCGGGTATCGCGATACGACGCGCTGGGTCTAGGCTCGGCTGAACGATAAGCCTCCCGCCACGCCCCTAACAAGTTTTTGCAGTTCCCTAACACTGCAAGTCAAGGAAGGCCTCCGCAGGCACCAGGAAGCAAGTCCCTCGCGAGGAGGAGGCTACCCCAAGCATGCCAAGCTAAGTTACCCCTGCACAAAATAATGAAACAACATGGAAACAACAAACACAACATAATGATTGGGAATCATAGTTCGATACACGCCCCGGGGCCCATACTGGTTTCTTCTTGATGCAGAAAAGAAAGGAAGAACAAAAGAAAGCGGCGCCTGCCCCTATGGCGGTCCATGGAGGCAGGCTCCTGGCGCCGTCCTGAGCTCAGCCAGACCCCTCCTCACGCTTCACGGAGACGCGACGACGAGACGACCCCCTGCCACCTTCAAAGCGGGCGCGGCGGCTGGTTGTAGCCACCGCTGCTGGAGCTATCGCCAGACGAAGAGCCGCCGTAGCTGGACGAGATGCGGTCGGCACCAAGGGCGGGTTCACCCTCCTCCTCGTCCCGACCATCGCCAAGGCCTCGTCACCACCTGCATCGCTGCCAAGGCCGTGGCGGTGAACCGACCTCTTCTTTGACGGGAGCGGCGCCGGTCCGTCGAGGGGAGTCTTTCCCTTCTCCGCAGCAGAAAACCTTCGGATGGGCGCCATTGCTACTAGCAGAGGATCGAGGAGGAAGAAGCAAACAGGACGGCAAGAAGTGGTGACGGGGGCTCTACCCCCATCCTCATTTATAGCAGGAGAAGGCTAACCAGCGCCCCCCACAATCACAGTTAATGATGGTTTTCCTTGCAGGTCGCCAGGACTTGTCAAGTCGGGCAGTTGCCGAGGCAGCATGGGGAGTGGAGACGCCCACGTCCAATCAACCGCCACGCGTCGACCAAGGCCGCAGGCTTTTTGGGGCACGCGGCGCTCCGCGCTTGACCTTTGGCTTCGCCTTGAAGCCAAGCCCGAGCGTGCCTTGGGCCCGGGCTATCACAGGTGTTCTCGGGAACGGGGTCCCTGACTTGCTCGCCACAGCCCACGGCGTGACGGTGTCCTGGACTAGGGGTACTCACCACGCCGTCCCCCGATCGCTTAGATTGGGCCGAGGACCCCAGGTCACAGACTCATGGGCTGGTCCGACAGCTGCCACGATACAAGGAGGATTCCACAAGACTTGGCGATCAAGACAAGGACTCCTCCCCACCGGCGATTCGCTAGGACTCTTGTTATCCTAGGCCTCCGTGCATTATATAAACCAAGCCAAAGCTAGTCGATAGACAATCTCATATATACAACAATCATACCATAGGCTAGCTTCTAGGGTTTAGCCTCTTTGATCTCATGGTAGATCCACTCTTGTAACACATATCATCAATATTAATAAAGCAGGACGTAGGGTTTTACCTCCATCAAGAGGGCCCAACTGGGTAAAACATCGTGTCTCTTGTCTCCTGTTACCATCCGCCTAGACGCACAGTTCGACCCCTACCCGAGATCCGCCGGTTTTGACACCGACATTGGTGCTTTCATTGAGAGTTCCTCTGTGTTCGGCAAAGGTCGATGGCTCGCTCGCAGATCAACTCGCGATTTCGCATCTTCGCCACCAGCTCGACCGGTCATCTTGGTTCGACCAAGGATCTGCGCCTACCTCCGATCGCCATGTTCGGATGAGGGCCTTCATCAACATCAACTCCGATCTCTATCAAGATCATGGATGAATCATCCAGGAGCCCGGGCTCAACGCCAACATTGCCCTCGGCACTGTGGTTGTTTTTCTCGACAGCGAACTTGCATCCGCCGCCACCGCCTCGAAAGGCCGCTTTGATGATTGCTTCAGTGGAATTATGCGGAATTGAGTCTACAACAACCCTGGAAAATTTCGCGAAGTTTCGATGGAGGAATTCCGCATCTCCGATATACCGGAGCCGCATTGAATCTGGACGAGAATCCGGACAAGTTTAGGGCGTGGTGTCCAGTTTAGCTCGACTTCCTTTGAAGATCCAACTGTTGATCGGCTGCGAATTCCTATATCTACCACCCTCAAAATTTCAACTCGATCCGACCATCCAAACTCCGGGAACCTTCCGATTAGTGCATCACTTTTCGATCTGTTTTCGCGCAAAACGAATCCGACCCGAGTTCGCCTTTTTTATGAACGGGATTTCGACATCCTTTTGAAGGAAGTTTTGTATGGGGTATTGTGTTTTGTTCCAACACATCCCACTAACTTTAAGATCTTTTGAACATGATCTTCAACATCATGCTGTTGTCAAACCAGTCCGCAATATTGTTCCACGGCACCGACTTGCTCCGACATCGCCGTCACTTCGCTGAGCCGAGCTCAACTTCTTCGATCATCATCTCGGCAAGTCGAACAAGAGTCCGCATCGCTGGGATAAATCATCACCAACATCGCCGCCCCACGGATTACACAGAGCGGGCATACCGCATCGCCGCACGGTCGCTTCATCAAGCCGGCATCGACCACGCCACGACTTCGCATCGGCAGGCCGCACTATTGCTTCTTCAAGTTGGTGTCCATCACGCCGATCTACTTCGACATCTCGGTTGGACCGGGGCTTCGCCATCTCTTCATCAACCTACTCCGACACTTCAAGGCCACTAGCCGACCAGGCAATGGGTGCGCCGGATCGAGCCCCAATTTTGGGAATCACCTTCCTTCGGATTGCTACAACAAATAAACCAGTGCTATTAATCCTAGTATTTTTGCTTGTTTGGATTCATTTTTCCCAACGAATTATTACTCTGGTTTGTCCATCATATGTACGCAGGTCTATCAAATGGTGGCCGATTAACGACGGTTGCATGGTGGTTCGCCAGCTCAGACATAGTCCGCTTAACGCCGATCCGAACTCGAACCAACTGTGAATTCAGGCCTTGCCATGCCTTTTACAAGATCACGCCGCCCTGCATCGACATTGACTTCGCGCCAGCCATATTTCTTTATTACTCACTTTGCATAAATTATTTATTATGCAACGATTTTTTTATTACTATTATCTCCGCTTGCACTATTTTTTGTGCATGTGAAAATGATCCAGCCGACTATATCCTTTGATGTCACTCGGCCGGACGGGGCTTCACAACACTTCATTACCCCATGCCGTGGACTTCGCATCACTGTCAGTCCTGCATTGACCGTATATGTCACCACTTCACAAAGTGCCGAGCTCTTGTTTCGCCACCTCGACCGGCTTGGGGATGGAACCTTGTCCCGATCAAGCTCGGACCGCGATCACAATACCGAACACATTAACCAGCTAAGTTGCCTTCATGCTCAAAGTTTTAAATTTCTAACTTGTCTTCGGCTCGACTAAGCATTATCCTTTTTGAAAAAAAGTTGCTTATAAAATTTTCCTTGTCCAAACTTTGTTTGCATTGATACTTGACGCGCTACCCGCTACCATTATACCGGGGCTTCTTTAATGTAAGTTTATTAATACGGGCTTTATGCCCAACACATGTGTCACACTTCGCATGTACCTTTTATTCACCATTATATGCATCGATATGACTTAAGTTTTGGCCAAGCTAGGTTGTCCGGCCCCTCGTGCTTACCCCTCACGCTCCCGATTGCTCGCTAGGTGGTAAAGGAGCACCTCTCACATTGTTACTGCCGTGTCACCGGATGTGTACCTCAGACTGGGTGAAGCCAAAGCTAGCGCTTTAAGGGAATATTCGTCGGTGAACTAAAAGATGATTTTTAATTATTTACCCATCTGCCCCTCGTGATGATTTTTCTGCTTTCATAGCAGCTTTGACATGCACTTTAGGCATGCATCCCAAATAAAGGAACCCTTAACGGAACTATTCTCCTTGAAGATGTTTCTACTACCCATGTAATATAACATAACTAGTTGGGCACTTGTCTGACACAGACTAATGACCCCTACGCCTTGTCTCCATGCATACTACGGTTCTTATATAACCACGAAGGTATTCGACACACTGGACTATTGGGTCCCGAGGTCGGCTTAAAAGGTCCGCTATGACAAACGATCTACAATCCGCTAGAAGGCATTCTACATGTCACCTTACATTAAATAGTCAACTTTACCTAAGTCACTTGAGGGCTCTTATGTTTATTTGAGCCGCTTTATAATAAGTGTTTTTCTTCTTAGTCGCTGCAGAGTTTTTTATTATTTATCACTCTTTTCTCGACACACGAAAAGTGCGTCACTAGTCGGGAGCCTAATTTCTCTCAAAACCGCTTAGAGTTTAGTTTTCTAAACTGGCCTAATGAGAAGTACTTCGCCTTCGGATGGGAGATCTGCCGAGGCTGACCCGCTTGAAGTCTTGAGATAGGATGTCATGTTAAAGCACGGCAGGCACTTTTTTTTCTAAAGTCCAATTTTCGGATTGGCATCGAACACTTGATCTTGTTCGACGCCATGTTTTTACCGACGCTTTTTGGTTTTCCAAGCTTTTGGCACTTTTAAACTATTTGTGTGTTTTCAGCACAAGTCTCTCAAAGGCAACGCCGACACCTATAGAGATTCGCAAAACATTCTTGATATTGCTATATATGCATCAGTTTCGAATTGTGTCTTCGGTCAATAGTTGGGTTGCCCGGTGAGGGAGTCCCAGATTAGGGGGTGTCCGGATGGCCGGACTACCATCATCGGCCGGACTATCATCGGCCGGACTATCATCATCGACCGGACTCCAAGACTATGAAGACACAAGATTGAAGACTTCGCCTGCGTCCCGGATGGGACTTTCCTTGGCGTGGAAGGCAAGCTTGGCGATACGGATATGTAGATCTCCTACCATTGTAACCGACTTATGTAACCCTAGCCCTCTCCGGTGTCTATATAAACCGGATGGCTCTAGTCCGTAGAACAACAACCCTTACAATCATACCATAGGCTAGCTTCTAGGGTTTAGCCTCCTTGATCTCGTGGTAGATC
The DNA here is from genome assembly GCA_021605205.1 of Aegilops longissima. Classification (NCBI taxonomy): domain Eukaryota; kingdom Viridiplantae; phylum Streptophyta; class Magnoliopsida; order Poales; family Poaceae; genus Aegilops; species Aegilops longissima. The sequence continues at coordinate 55,933 of JAHIAM010001091.1, read as the reverse complement.
CACTCTTGTAAACATCCACAATATCAATATCAATCAAGCAGGACGAGGGTTTTACCTCCATCAAGAGGGCCCGAACTCGGGTAAAACATCGTGTCCCTTGTCTCCTCGTTACCATCCGCCTAGACGCACAGCTCGGGACCCCTACCCGAGATCCACCGGTTTTGACACCGACATTGGTGCTTTCATTGAGAGTTCCTTCGTTGCCACCGATAGGAAGGATGCCTCCTCCCGCCTTCAAGGACGGTATTTTCGCCAAAGGATCCTTGGCCGCCGCCAAACTATCCGCTAGGTGGTTTTCTTATGACCGCCGTCCGCCATCGCTCGACAATGACCTCTCAAGTCGCTCAAAAGCACTTTCGCTGGAGCTCGAATTGCCGAGCGGCTGGATCCAATAGAGCTTTTGTCCGAATGAGCTCTTGGATCGTGACGCCGCTCGAGTCGCCATGATCACGCATCGATTGGGCTTAAAACCGATCCGAGAGAGATTAACTCTCCCAGTCACCCACCACGCTGCAAAGGGTAGAGGAACAATGCGCGACGCTTCTCCCGTATTGAAAACTAGTCATGTCCGCCCCTTAACCCCCATGCCGGATTCCCCGTGAGGGACGGCTTCAATCAAGCATCGAACTTAAAGTCGCATCGACTGCACTCGCTGGACAACGCCCGAAATCCAAGCTTCCAAAGTTGGAAACTTCGACCTTCGAGCCTTGAGATGGGTAGGGTTCCTGACTTAGTTCCACCCACCCGCCCTGCATATATGCGATCTATCTCTCATTCGCAAGAGCCCGCCGAGACAAGACATCACTATCGGGCCGATTCCTCCGGTTATGGACATGATAAAGGACTGCCGAGAGGAAAACGCAATCTCAATTTTTTGCAATAATTGCACGGACGAGAGGCATTCACAATTTTTCAAGCCGCACTCCCATTACGGGTACATGAAGCTCAAAATGCCCGGCCCGCGGAATAATCACTCTCGTAGTGATCCGGACATAGCACTGCTACCGAAACCAGACAGCCGCATTAGCCTTAGAGGCACTATCCGGCCCTAGCGGCAGAGGAACTCACCACGCCGCGCCCCACGGTGAATAGGGACGATGTGATACCGATAAGAGATCCAAGTCCACCTCCTTTAAACCAGCAGATGAAATAGTAAAATTCCAGGTCCACCTAACGGACCTCGATAAAGACGGCTTCCATCGGGCACATTTGAACCTCGATGTAGACGCCAGATCGCGAGAATTCCTTCGAAAATTGGGACATTTTTGCCCGGCACCCTCGGATATGCCCGAATCCCACGCAGATTGGCGTAACACAGCCTAAACATCCTAAAGGATTCAAGCCACCAAACAGCTCTTCGACGATTTTCCCAACCCAAAAGATCGGCAATGGGAGAAGAGCTAGCCAAACTATTGGAAGCCGGATTCATCGAGACATCAAGCATCCGGATTGGCTAGCAAACCTGGTAATGGTACCAAAGAAGGACAAATCCTGGCACCTATGTGTCGATTTCAAAGACCTAAATAAAGCCTGCCCAAAGGATCCCTCCTCCCCCGCAAGATCGACCAAATTATCGATGCCACCGCAGGCACGATTCATTGTGTTTCCGGACGACACTCCGCTATCATCAAATCAAGATGGTAGAAGCGGATCAAGCCGCAACGGCATTCATTACTCCATATGGACCATTCTCGCTTCAACACGATGCCCTTCGGACTTAAAAATGCCGCAAGCAACATATCAGCGCATGATTCGTACTTGTCCGCTACCCAGACGGGCAAAATAGTAGAGGTATACGAGACGATATAGTCGCCAAAACTAAACACGCCGAAACCCTAGTAGACGACTTGAGGCTCACATTCGACAACCTCGAGCATATGACATCAAGTGAATCCGAAAATGCGCTGCTGCATCACCGGAAAGCTGCCGGGCTTCATCGATCCGTAGAGGAATTGAAGCAAACCCAGCCAAGATCCGAGCTCATTATAGCTAGATATCCCAAAAGACCTCAAGCAAATACAAAATTGATCGATGTGTGGCGGTTTAAGCCGCTTTATCTCCGCCTAGGAGAAAAAGCATTACCTCTATCGCCTCCTTAGGCGATCAACACTTCGAGTGGACGGATGCCGCCACCGCCGGACTCAAGAAATAAAGGCCATATTGGCAACAACCGTCTCGCCGCCAACCCGGGCGAACCAATGTTGTTATACATCGCAGCTACGCATCAAGTTGTAAGCGCGGTACTGCCGTCGAACGAGAAAATGAAGGGCATACATTCCTCTTCAAAACCAGTATACTACGATCCACTGTGTTAACCCCCGAAGTCCTGCTACCCGCACTATCGTAAGATAGCATACGCGTGTTCATGGCATCCCGAAGTCCGACACTACTTTCAAGAGTGTTCGATAACAAGTGGCTCTCAAGTACCGCTTAACGACATTATAAACAATCGCGACGCGGGCAGGATTGCAAATGGGCCATTGAGCTCTTACCATTTGATATATCTCACAAACCTCGGCGAGCTATAAAGTCACAAGTTTTGGCTGACTTTGTCGCCAATGGACCGTTCAACTCCCTAAAGAATACGGCACATACTCCAATTGATTATGCACTTCGACGGCTCTAAAATGTTAGCCGGATTGGGGTGGCGTCAGATTGACGCCCCGACCGGGACACAGTTCAATACGCATTTCAGATAATGTACACGGACTCCAACAACGCAGCCGAATACGAGGCCCTTTACATGGTCTCCGGATGGCAATTCCATGGGCATTCAACGCCTAGAGGTGCGCGATTCAAACCTCGCAATATCCCAAATAAACGGAGACTTTGACGCCAAAGATCCAAAATGGCAGCATATCGCAACGCTGTCCTAAAAATGTCAGCCCGGTTCAAGGACTTGAATTCCATCACGAGCCCGGAGAATAACCAAGCAGCCGACGATCGGCACGATTGGCGCAAAACGCGACGCTGTCCCTCCTAACATATTCTCGAACGGCTCTTCAAGCCATCCGCTCTATGGGAAGAGGAGTCCGAACTAACAAACCGAACAAGCTGCACCAACCGCGATTCAGCCGATGACATAACACCTTCCGCCTACGACATAATGGCAGTAATTGCCCCTGCGGACAGTAACCATTCTCGCCTACTTGCTTAGGGCAGGAGCTTCTCAAGACCAAAATGAGGCCCGCTGCATTGTCCGCGATCTAAAGCCTACAAGGTCTATGAGGGAGAACTTTATAAGAAAAGCACAACCGAGTCCTTCAAAGGTGTATCTCCAAGAGGAAGGGCAAACCTCCCGCTGAAATTCATGCCGGACTAGGCGGACACCACGCCGCAGCTCGGCCCTTGTAGGAAAGGCATTCCATACAGGATTTTATTGGCCGACGGCCCGAGCAGATGCTCATGACTTAGTCCAAAGATGCGCTGTTGTCGCTCTTGCTAATCAGAGCCATATGCCACCCACCGCCTCAAAACTATACTCATTACCTGGCCGTCAGGGTCCGGGGCTTGACATGGTTGGACCACTTAAAGGGGGAACCCACAAGCAAAGGTACCTATTGTTCATGGTGGATAAATTCACCAAATGGATAGAGGCCAAGCCGCTTAAAACGGCAGAGTCCGGACCAGTGATAGACTTTATAGCCGGGTAGTACACCGTTATGGTGTCCCCACAACATCATCACCGATAACGGCACTAACTTCACCGCCGATGAGGTTAAATCATGGTGCAAAAATATGGGCATCAAGCTCGATTACGCTTCAGCCTATCATCCTCAAACCAACGGTCAAGTGGAACGAGCAAACGGTCTAATAATGAGCGGATCAAACCTGCACTAGTGCGGTCCTCACGAATCGACACGACCGGTAGAGGAGCTCGACCAGACTGGGGCTGCGGACAACGCCTAACCGTATTCACCGGATTCACACCATTTTTATGGTATACGCCAAGCTGTTTTGCCTCGCGACATCATTCATGACTCACCTCGAAAAGCGCATGTACGAAGAAAGAGAAGCCGAGTTGATCGGCAGGACAGCTGGGACGCATTGAGGAAGAGCGACGCCGCCAAGGCTCGCTCCACATTCTATCGCAGCAGGCTCAAGATATCAAAGCGAGAAGTACGGGCCAAGACTTACAACGCTGGCGAACTGGTTCTACGCTCACGGACAAGAAAAGGACAAGCTCAAGCCCAAATGGGAAGGCCCTTCATCATCGATCAAGTCCTGACCGCGGAGCGCATCGCTCACTTAAATGCATCGGATAACCGACTCGAGCCGAACCCATGGAACGCAGCCCGCCCGACGATTTTATGCCTAGCGCCGACTAAGAGTTCGCCGCTTTCCCCCATCCAAATTTTTTACTTCAGCTGCCTTTTTTTATCTTTTTCTTCTCAACCCTATTCATCCAAGCCTTAAAGGCCTACTTATGCAACTATCGCACAGAATTGATGTGCTATCCGCACTCATTATACTCGGGGCTTCTTTACCGTGTTTAATTATACGGGCTTATGCCCAAAGACATGTGTCAAGCCTCCACATGTACCTTTTATTCACCATTATATGCATCGATATGACTTAAGTTTTGGCCAAGCTGGGTTGCTCGGCTCTGTGCTTACCCCTCACGCTCCTGATTGTTCGGCTAGGAGGTAAAGGAGCACCTCTGCGATTGTTACCGCTGGTCACCGGATGTGTACCTCAGACGGGTGAAGCCGAAAGCTAGCATTCTTAATGGAATATTCGGTCGGTGACTTAAAAGATGATTTTTATCCACTTATTTATCTTCCCCAGATGTTTTTCTGCTTTTTTCGCAGTTCGACATGCACTTTAGGGCATGCCACCCCCAGAGGAAAGGAACCCTTAACGGAACTATTCTCCCCGAAGATGTTTCTTACTACCCATGTAATATAACATAACTAATTGGGCACTTGTCCGATAAAGCATCGATGACCCCTACGCCTGGTTCCATGCATACCCCGTTGTTTCATAACCGAGAAGGTATTCGACACACCCGGACTCTAGGGTCCCGAGGTCGGGCTTAAAAGGTCGGCAAAGACAAACGATCTACAATCCGCTAGAAGGCATTTTGTATGTCATTTTATAATACATTGTCAAATCGACCGATTGTATTCTTCCTCAATCCCGCCTAACAAAGTTGTCTAATTTACAGTCCTGTTGGGAAAATTTAGCGCCAACTCCACTTGGCCAGATACTAAACTCACAGGATCTCCTTCCCATCGGGCCCCACATGTCCGACTTCGCCATGTGGTTGGGATCCGCCTTGTACCGCTGCCTTTACCATGGCCAGCCTCCTCGCACCTTGGCGGCAGGTCAAATCTTCCATAAATGGAAGCGCTGCCGCACTCTTCGCAGCCCGCAAGCTCCCCAAGACCCGTAAGGAGAAGGCTGGCCATAACGCCGGATGACGCCATTATTGCCTCGCCAACTCGCTCGATCGCTTGCAACAATTCGAAGTTGATCACCCGCTGATACGGCATCTCCTCCGCAGAGCGACTGTGAGCATACCTGCATATATTCGTCAATTGATTTCCTCGCCAACTCTTCTTTTCAAAAGAGTTCGCCAAGCACTTACTACATATGCCGCGACGGCCACCGATTCTCCTTAATCTGAGCCCGACAGCCGCCCGAACGCCTTTCAGCTCTTTTCTCCAAGCTGGGCATGGGCATCCCGAGCTTGTTCCTTTCATGTTGCACCTTATGCAGCACCTCTCGCCGCCTTTAGTTGGCGCAGGTTCTTGCCTGTCCGGATCTTGTCCGCAGCACATGCAACGCCATTTTTCTTTCAGACTTGCGCAAAGGCCAAACGCTACTTATCTTTCTAAAATAATGCTACTGTGAGAGGTCCTCGCTTCCTCCTGGCCAGAGAGTGCGGCCTCAAGTTGGGCCTTGCACTCTTGCAGCTCCCGAGACAGTTGGATATTCTTCTGTAAGATCCTATTGTTTATATGATCCTTAAATCAGTTAATATAACTACTTTAAGTCTCGGGGCCACCGCATATATAACTATTAAATTCTTCACCAGATGTCTTTTACATACTGCTACGTGGCTCGTAAAACCATCTTGAGCAGCACGAAGGTGCGCGGCCCTCCGTGTTAAAGGCATTCAACGCCGGGGAGAAGCACGCCACGAATACTGTTCGCGGCGCCGTGATTCAGTGGCACTTCCACCTCGACTTGGTGGCGATAGTCTGTCGGCATCCTCCGTCGAGGAACGTCTGCTCGCGCTTTGCGCCGCCCCTCCCGACCAAAAGGGAGCTCGGCCGGTAGAGGTTGGATTGGCAACCTCCACGCCCGCAGTCCAGCGGACGCTTTTTTCCCTATAAAAGTCATGAGCACTCAAACGCTTCTAGAACGCTGTTTCAAAATAATGAATTGTGAGCTACACCTTTGCGGCGACGCTTCAGTCCAGCCACAAGCCCTCTTCCGCCATCGTCCGAATCGCCTTGTTGGTCAACCACCGCTGGCTCGCCGCCGCCTAGGGCGCCTCGCACAGCCCGCCATATACGGTGGTCGAAATAAGCAAGGAAGGAATGACGTGTCGTGGCTTCGCCGCAATCACCGGGAAGCCGGATATAGTCCGGGATAGTCGGCCGTGATGGCGATTTCAAAGCATTGTCCATGCTGAGCTGGTGGAACACCCCGCTGATTAGCTCCACCTTTATGTCCGGATCCTCTTCGAGGCCGGATCCCGGATCTCTCTCGATCCTCGTGGCGGAGCCGACTTAGCATGCCCTCCACGGTCCAGCCGCAGTTCCTTCGCCGAAAGAAGAACACAATATAAGAAACTTAAGTTTCGAAGGCACGGGTCGGACACGCAGAGTGTTCGCTACCCAAGGCCGGGATTATTCATGGAGAACCCATTTAACGGGTTCGTCCGGGAAATCCTCCTTCTCCCTTATACAGGCCGGACGGGATCGCCACCGATCTTCGGCCGAATCCGCCCTTTGCTGCCATGACGGGTGGCATCGCCCTCCCCGCTGAAATCCCACATGGGTGGCCTCAGACAGTGGCTGCACTTCAAGATAATGCATGTTGCCATGACTCCAATCATGGTCAACCCGGCATGGGCCAAGAACCTTATTCGCCCATCAAATAATGGACGCCTTGTCTTCCTCCGATGGGGCTCATGGACGCCAACTAAGGCGCTTTTCAGAGGAGCATTGCTGAACTCCGAGACCGATCCAACAGGTCCGTAGCGGAGCCGCCTTCTATATAAAACCATTCAAGGCCAGTCTTCGGCGCTTAAGGGGTTCCGATGGATATCCGTCCCGCAATGCGCCATATTTCGCGCCGCCACTTGATATATGGACCCTCGTGAGAGCGGGTACAAGGCGTAACAACCTCTTCCACAGCGCAAGTGGGGCTCGACGCCCAGGAATAGCTCAAGAAGAGCTACATAACCCGCGATATGCAGGATTGAGGCGGGCGTGAGGTGATGGAGGTTGAGTCCAGAGAACTCCAAGAGAGTCTGGAGGAATGGATGTACAGGAAATCTGAGCCCCTTATCGATAGGGGACGGCATACCCGCCCCTTTGTTGGGATTTGGGTAACCTCCGCTTGCTTCCCACCTTGAAGGTGGCCAGCCTGCTCGAACCGGAACCATGAAGGCCGGGGAGATATCCCCACTTGAGCTTCACCAGCTCACAGCGGAATGAAGCATCTCTCCAATCTCCCAAAGAAAGGGCTGGGAGCGCGAGAAGAGGAGCCGCGTTAACGGTCCATGATGGAATGGATTCTTGGTCAAAACGCCCGATGAGTATTTGTGGGAGGAAGATGGTGATTTGATCTGATTCTGCCTCCTTATAGGCAGATTATTCGCACAACTAGGGGTCAAACATAAAAGACACCTGGCTTTTCACGTCAAGGCGACGCTGCGGAAGAAGGCCATTATTAGGCGCGGAAGCCAAGACGCAACATTGATGAGGAAGCTGACACTCGCTCGCAAGTACGTAGAACTTGAAGGAGAACCCGCTTGCAACGCCAAGACTACACGCATGCCGGACTTATCATCATTGAAGCTCGGTTCGGGGCTACCGAGGAGTCCCGGATTAGGGGTGTCCGGATGGTCGATTACCATCATCGGCCGGACTATAATCGGCCGGACTATCATCATCGATCGACTCCAAGACTATGAAGATACAAGATTGAAGACTTCGCCTGCGGTCCGGATGGGACTTTCCTTGGCGTGGAAGGCAAGCTTACGATACGGATATGTAGATCTCCTACCATTGTAACCGACTCTATGTAACCCTAGTCCTCTCCGTGTCTATATAAACCGGATGGCTCTAGTCCGAGAACAACAACCCTTACAATCATACCATAGGCTAGCTTCTAGGGTTTAGCCTCCTTGATCTCGTGGTAGATCCACTCTTGTAAACATCCACAATATCAATATCAATCGAGCAGGACGAGGGTTTTACCTCCATCAAGAGGGCCCAACTCGGTAAAACATCGTGTCCCTTGTCTCCTGTTACCATCCGCCTAGACGCACAGCCGGGACCCCTACCCGAGATCCGCCGGTTTTGACACCGACACCCGGCCCCAAGGCTTGCCTCCTACGCCCGCTTTGTTCGCTAGGTGTGCAAAGGAGAACCACCGTGATTGTGCTTCCAGCTCGCATGGTCAAGCACCTCGTGGAGAAAGTCAAAACCGACTGGTCACAATAGGTGTAAACTGGTCAGTGATCCGATGACTATATTAAATGACGTGCTATTCATAAATTGGTCAAGTGTTTCCGCTTGACCTCAACTGTCGCCAACACTACCGGGGCTAGTAATCGCCTCCCAAACTAAATCCTCAATATTTTGCTCTTACAATGGAGCTGAGGTTTCATGATCATGCTTAGCATGACAACCCAAAGAAAGAAACCGATAGCAGGACTATTTTCTTTGAAGACATTTCTTCATAAACAGAATATAACATATCTCTCTCAGCACCTTTGTTTATAAAACTGTATTGCCGATTGCCTTGTTTGTCGAAATCTTTGCCTCATAAAGGCTTTATAAAGTAGGACAAACACTCCTGCCATCGCCAAGGAGGTTGAAGCCGATGGTCGGTCAACAAAGTTTTATACAATGCGGATCCGAGCATTAATGACATAAAGTACTTGGATACATTGAGTCATTACACATAATTTGTGATTTTACTATGGATATCGATCTCATTCGCCACCCGTGCCCGCATTAAGGCTCGGGGCTACTGGCTTTGGGCTTATTATTTACAAATATTAGCACATCGATCCCCTAATCTGGTGTTGCCACCGACCAAGGTCTCGGGGCTACCGCATTGCCTCGCCTATGCGTAAAATTTTAAGTGCAATACAGTTTCGAGGAGATTTTGATCCTCAGTTGGTCGGCCGCACCCAACCCGAGTCTCGAGGACTGAGCACGCCGCTTTTGTGTCCCAAGTATTCTCGCTGAGTTAGGACTTGATCCTCAAACCGATTTTGCAAATCAACCTGAGTCTCAGCAGCTACGAGGATCAGCGGTATTATGTCATCCTTCATGTGCATCTCGGGTTTTAAACCGATACCCACCTTAAGGGCTACTGGCTATGTATCTCGGCAGAGAATAAAGTGCACCAATAAAAAATATTGACAAAAATCAGTCCATTTTCGGGGTGGTGCACCACCGAAGCAGTCCGCATAAAGCTCGGGCGCTAGTGGCTGGCTCCATAGAGGGCATTTCGCATTAAGCTCGCTAAACTCCTTCAAACTTCTTTGAACCAAGGTGATTTACGACACCCGGATACAATTCGCTGGAGCTCGGATACATAGTCCGCGTTGGAGCTCGGATACAGTCCGCGCTTGAGCTCGGATACATAGTCCGCGTTAGAGCTGGGAAGCAGTCCGCATTGGTGCTCGGCTGCAAAGATACTCAATGCAGTCCGCGTGGAGCTCGGACGAAGAGGACGCCGCCGCCGGAACAACTTCAAACCCGAGGTGCGGCATAAAAATAACAAGGCATTGATAAAGGCCGAAACTTAAAGGGCCTCGGATACCCGACGATAAACTCGCCGAATGCATTTCGCGATCCTCAAGATCAAGATGAGAAGATTTGTTGAACCAGTTTTCAAGACCGCCACCAAGATGAAGAACAGTTCGAAGAATCGAGGAGCGCCCCTAACTTGAAGACCGGTTCAGGGGCTATTGACGGTGTCCTCGGACTAGGGGTACTCACCACGCCGCCCCCTCGACGCTTAGATTGGGCCGAGGACCCCTGTGGCCGTGTACTCATGGGCCACCCGATCACCGCAGATACAAGGAAGATTCCACAAGACTTGGCGATCAAGACAAGGACTCCTCCCCACCGGGCGATTCGGGTTAGGACTTTGTTATCCTAGGCCTCGTGCATTATATAAACCGAGGCCAGGCTAGTCGATAGACAATCTCATATATACAACAATCATACCATAGGCTAGCTTCTAGGTTTAGCCTCTTTGATCTCGTGGTAGATCCACTCTTGTAACACACATCATCAATATTAATCAAGCAGGACATAGGGTTTTACCTCCATCAAGAGGGCCCAACCTGGTAAAACATCGTGTCCCTTGTCTCCTCGTTACCATCCGCCTAGACGCACAGTTCGGGACCCCTACTCGAGATCCGCCGGTTTTGACACCGACAACAGGGTTTTGCTAGCAGGCCTGCACGACCCATCTTCATCAACAAGGCATTCAAGACCCTCGCGAGGAGCCAAGTCTTGCGAGGCGGACGACGCAAGACCTCCTCAGGAGCGGCCTTGCCATGTGGGCTCACGAGGGGCAAAGAGATCAAGGCAAGGCAAGCCTCGCGAGGTTCTCGTGACGTGAGCCATGACGATTGAGACCAGGCGGGCGCAAGCGAGCGCAGTGTCCTTGTTTCCCCTTTGGTGCGAAGGAGGCAAGCGCAGCCACGGAGTACCGAGGCATCAAGCAAAGGTTTCCATATCAGTGCAACGAGACCAAGACCAGCAGGACGGAAAGACGGAGGTCACCATGGAGCCCAAGGCGGTCTCACCACCAGAGCCTTTTGCAGGCAAAGACCGCTTTTGTCAGGATAAGCTGTACTAGCTGTCCCCTTTCAAATTGGCCGTTGTTGGCTCCCTTCCCGCTCAATATTTGGGGAGAGGACCAGGGCCTATATAAGTAGGACTAGCCACCACCGTAGGGGATAACTCATTCAGAGGCATCTCATCTAAGCTCGAGTGATCCTCATCCACAGAGCACAAGAACACCTCAACCTCAGGAGGCTTCCCCTTGTACTATTCATCATCTGCCCAAGAGGCAATCCACCACCACCACACTGGAGTAGGGTATTACACCCGCCGCATAGACCCACTCGCCGACCTCCGGGAGGCGACAGAGAAGAATGCGTGGGAGGCGCACGAGGAGAAGGAGAGGGAAGAACATGCGAAGGTGGACACGGCCAAGGCGGCGCAGGAGGAGGCGGACGCGGTGGCCAAGGCCCGGGAGGAGGAGGCGATCAAGGCCTAGAAGGACGCGGCCGCCAAGGAACAAGCAGGAGCAGCTTCGGGTGGCCAGGCTCCACAGTTGGTCGTCATGCTGCGCTCCATGCCGCCGGCGCCAGAGATCCTGGCACCGACTAGGGCAGCCGGCAATGACCAGCCGGTCATGCCGAGGGAGGGGGCGACGCCGTCATCCCGAGGACGAGGTGCCTCAGCAAACGCCAGCTGTTGAGGCCCAGGGCAGTCGGCTTGACGTGCCGCCGGCGCCTCAGGTCGGTGGCGAGCTCGTGGTGGAGCGATTTCATGGCCCGTGACTTCCGCAAGCCGGGCGAAGCGGGAAGGCGATTTCGCACCGCAGCCTCAGGAGGTCGGGCCTCGAGCCCATCGCCCCGGGCAGAGTCCACTATTGTCGCCCCGCAAGTAATGGATGTCTGGGGCGGACGGTGTCTCAACAAGGCTGCGCACGAAGTCCACTCCTCGCTTCAGCCCAAGGTGACGCCTTAACTACATGAAGACGTTCTTGGCGTCGCGAGCCTCCGTCCGGGTATGTTCCTTGTGCTTTTGCTTTCAATCTTTGTAATCTTCAGTGGGGGCGCGCCAGCGCACCCACTAGGTGTAGCCCCGAGTTCCGGGCCGGCTGCTGAGCAGGCGGCTTAGAACTTAAAGGTAAGTTCCGAGTGTTGATTCCTTCCTTTCTTCCGCTATCCCTGTTGCAGGATTACCACAACATCCGTGCAGCCGCCTTCAACTCCCAGGTCCAGGAGCTGGCCAAGCGGACCGCCGAACTGACCGACAGCCGGAGTAAGCACTCCATTCTTCTTTCTTATGGTGTGCGCCAAAGCACCACAGGTATCCTCGAGATCCGGACGATCGCTAAGGCCGGGTCGGATCTTCGGCAACTACCTTTTCTTCTTTCTTTATTGAATCGCCAATTTAGTCTCAAGGGCGGCGTAGTAGCTGCATCTGTGTGTAGCCCCCGAGATTCGGGCCGATTGCTGAGCAGTCGGGTTAGATCTTCCGGCAACTACTTCTTTCATTGATTTGCTGACTTCTTGCTTCTTCTTGTCTTCTACAGGAGCCAACGCCACCTTGTGGAAGCAACTGGGCGAGGCTCAGACCGCACTGCATGCCCAGGAGGAGGAACGCCTCAAGGTGGAGCAAGAGCGCGACCGCCTGACCAAGCAGCTGGCCGACCAGGCGGACAAGCACAAGGCGGAGCTACAGAAGGTCAAGGACGCGGAGGAGGCCCTTCAGGCCGAGTTCGAGACTCGGCGCTCGAACTGGGTCAAGAAGGAGAAGGCCTTGTCGGACGGCTACGGTGAGATCGAGGACTTGCTCGATGGTGAGTTGCTCTTCTTCTTCTTCTTCTTCTTCTTCTTCTTCTTCTTCTTCTTCTTCTTCTTCTTCTTCTTCTTCTTCTTCTTCTTCTACTTGTCGGGTCGTCATACAATCTGGCTTCTGACTTATCATTTCTTTTTCCCTTTTCTTGAGAAGAGTATTTCACTGGTTATTCATGCGCCGCCAGCCATGCCGCCGAGGCTCGCCGTGACGAGTGGAGGCTGGATGGTGCAACGATCGCACCTAACGCCTCGGACTTTTGCCGAGCAGATGCTTGCCATCCGTGCTCGCCTCCACCGGGCGATCGGGCTCTCCGCTTCTTCAAAGACGCCGGCCTGCGGTTTCGCCCGCCGGTGCTCCTGCTTCACGCACCGTCACCGGACCTCCGATTGGTTGGAGGTGGCCATTGGTCACATCGAGGCATGGAAGGGCTCTTCGCCGGGCGGTGCACACCGTGCCTTGAATTCATCAAGGTGGTACCTTAGGCTAAACTTAGACCAGTTGGCTATGCTCCATGTCAAGCCGGCGAGAATCGGATGCGGTGGCATCCGAGCTCTATCACCGCGTCGCGGTGATCGCCGGGTACACGGATACCAGCGTCTTCCTCCCCGAGCTAGACGAAGCGGGCGCCGAGGTGCCGCCCAACTGGTTTGGGCTGAACCCAGAAGGCGGCAAGGACTCAGTGGAGGAGATCGCCTCCAGTGATGAAGGCGAGGAGGATGAAGATGAGGACGAGGACAGCGAAGACGATGCGCCGGATGGTGGGGACAACGACCGGCCTCAGCCTGACCAAATCTTGACCAACGGATGGAGCGCCAGTGAGCCGACTGCTGCCGATGCTGACTAGGGTGAGACCCACCAAGCGGTCATTTCACCACCTGGAGCCTCTACCTCCGCCGACCTCCGATCCGGGCTGTTGCCTCCGCTTAGGCAGCCGAAAGTTATCTTTCCTGCTTTGTAGTCTCTTGAACAAAAATTGTTAAGCTCATGCAGCCCACCCACTGGGGTGTATTCAAACTCCGTTAAATGCTGGACAAGGGCCTTTTGCTGTGAAAATTTATCTTTGCCGATTTTCGACTTGTCTTGCTTTTCTTGTCCTTTGGCTTTTTCCTTTGCCACCTTCCCTTGGCTGCCGTCTTGCCAGCCGGACAGCCACTCCACGGTCTGTGGTTGGGTCAAGTACTTGGCCGTTTTGGGAAGGCAAGTACTTTATCCATTGGTAGAGTATAGCAAATTAAGTTAAAAACCGGCCGGACGGCTGCTCAGCAGCCGGTCGGCGAGGTGAGGAGCCGACTCGGCCTATGAAAATGCTTTAGTCCTTAGCCATTTTTCGTGTGGGCACCATTTCCTGCCTTCAACTCTTGCCGGCCGGACAGTCACTCTGCAAGCTGCGGCTTGTGGCAAGAGAGGCTTTGGTGCCGGCACACTACTTGTCCGACTGCAGGTAGCATTTACATAGTACAAGGCGGCAAGCCCCCAGGCTGACTGGTCGAACCCGGTGCCAGGCAGAATAATGAAATAACATATTCATAGGCATAGAACTTATCATATAGATAAAGAGGTTAGCCCCCGAGTACTCCTCGAGGGACCCTATGTCTTAGTGCTTAATACAAAAGGTAGCATGGTACATACTGAATCAACTGTAAAATCTTCGGAGGAGATTTGCGTTCCATGGGCGCTCTGATTCCTGTTCAATCGCCTCTCCCGCGTGCTCGGGCTTCGCGGCCGATGAGGTAGTAGGAGTCGTTGCCCAATGCCTTGCTAATGATGAAGGGGCCTTCCCAAGGGGCCGAGAGCTTGTGATGGCCGGCTGTTCGCTGGATCAGCCGGAGCACAAGGTCTCCCTCTTGGAAGGATCTTGGCTTGACCTTCTGACTATGGTAGCGGCATAGACTCTGCTGGTAGATGGCGGACCGGCTGAGTGCCAACAGCCGCCCTCTTCCAGCAGATCGATGCAGCCTTCGCGCTTCTTTCGCCTCCGCCTGCGGTACATGGTGACAAGAGGTGAGTCAAACTCAATGTTAGTTGGGATGACGGCCTCGCACCAGATAACGAGGAAGAATGGAGGAAGCCGTTGGCTTGTTTGGAGGGTGCGGAGGCTCCAGAGACGGCCGGCAGCTCATCGATCCAAGAGCCGCCAACCGCTCCAAAGGGCTCACCAGTTGGGGCTTGATGTCGAGAGGATGAGGCCGCTTGTTGCCGACTTGGCTGCTTGATCATGGGTGGGCAACAGATGCTAAGTCCAATGGATGCCCAGCGTCACAGTAAACGGCCAAGGCTCTTGGCAAAATTTGTGCCATTGTCGGTAATGATGTCTGTGGTACACCGCACTGTGGTGATATCTGCAATGAAGGTCATAGCAGTCGGACCATTCAACTTCTTGATTCGCTTTGCTTCAATCCACTTGGTGAATTTGTCCACAACGACGAGCAGATGAGTCATGTCGCCGTGTGCTGTCTTGAATGGTCCCACCATGTCCAACCCCTAGACGGAGAAGGGCCAAGCCAGGGGGATGGTCTTGAGTGCGTAGTCGGTAGGTGTTGGCTGGAGTTGAACTTTGACACCCTTTGCAATGCTTGACCAACTCCTTGGCGCCTTCCAAAGCAAATGGCCGTAAGAAACCATGGTGGAAAGCTTTACGACAAGAGATCCGAAGTCAAGGTGGCCGTGATTCGCTGGTGGATATCTTTGAGGATTGCTTGGCCCCTCTCCGTTCTATGCAGCGTTAGAAGACTCCACCACACCGCCCCGACAGCTCTCGATTTACTATCGTAGGTTCTACCGAGCTGCACTTACCGGGCCGAGATCTCATCGGTCGGCAGCTCTCTGTTTACCAGAAACATGAGGATGGGCAATGCCCATGAAGGTGCTTAAATTTCTTCTACTGCCACTCACGGCCACTTGTACGAGGGCGGTGGGGTTCGGAGGCGGTGGGTTGGAATCGATTGCTGCTTGCTACGTTGCTGAAGTCCCCGGGCCGACTGCTGCAGCCCCCGGGCCTGGTTGTGAAGTGCCCGGCCGCAAAGCGATCGCAGAGTCCCCGATCCGCTTGTCAAGTCCTCGGCCGATCAGCAGCCCCGGCCGGTTGTGAAGTCCCCGGGCCGGGTGCGACGGCCGCAGTCCCCGCGCCGCCTTCTGAAGTCCCCGGCCGGCTGCTGCAGCCCCCGAGTCGGATCCGACTGCTTCGGGAGGAGCCGGCACGAAGATGGACTCAGATTCTGGAGAAGGCTTGATTGACGGCTTGTGGAGGCACTGAAGGGAGACGCCAGCGGTATTGCTTGATGGGTGGAGCCGATCCATGTCAGGGTATCAGCTGGCTCGTTTTCATTCCATGGCACGTGAAGGAACTCGCACCCTTCAAAATATCCGCTGAGTTGCTGAACAAGGAAACGATAGCTTGCCATATTCGCATCCTTGGCGTCCCAGTCACCAGAAGACTGTTGGACCACCAAGTCGGAGTTGCCGTAGCACAGGATCCGGCGGATGCCGATCTCTTTGGCCAACCGAAGGCCGTGTATTAGTGCTTCGTACTCGGGCACATTGTTGGAGGCGGCGAAATGGATTTGCAATGTGTATCTGAGCTTGTCACCTTTGGGAGAGGTGAGAACAATGCCGGCTCCTAGGCCGGTGCGCATCTTTGAGCCATCAAAGTGCATTCAGCAATGAGTGGAATCCGGAGCTGGTGGTAGTTATTGGGTCTCGGCCCAGTCGACAAGGAAGTCGGCCAGTGCTTAGGACTTGATGGTGGTGCGTGGCTGGTAGAAGATGGTGTAGGGGCCAACTCGATGGCCCATTTGGCCACTCAGCCAGATGCATCTCATACAATGATCTCGCAAGTGGGGCAAGGTGCATAACCGTGATTGGGTGCTCTTGAAAGTATGGCTTCAGCTTCTGGCGCGATACACCGCATGAGAAAGCATTGTGAAAAGAGGAAAAGGATAAGATCAACACCAAATCTTGAATTAAATCCACCGGAGAAGAAAATTAGAATGGAACAATGATAAGGTTGAAGCTTCCTTAGCGCCTTCATGAGAAATCACCGATAAAACATTAAAGGAAAAGAATGAAGAAACTTCACCAATAAAATGGATACTTGATTAAGAAATCTGAGTCCTTGAAGAAAAAGGGTGGAGGGCGGGAAAACAAAGACAACTTGGGACGGATGAAGCAAACAACATTGCAAAGAACTGAGATTGATCTCGCGAATGTTGAAATGATCGGTTCCACTTGAAAAGAGCACGCCGGTTAGAACAAAATTGGCATGACAATCTCAATGACCAAGAAGGATTAGTATTCAGATAGAAATATGAGAACATCGCTTAGGGAAGGTATGGGATCAACGCTGGCATTGAAGCAACTCAATACCACAAAACAAAGCAAAAACAAAGGATTTGGCTTGCGTATAAGCCGTAAACAAACATATGATAGATCCCATAACATATCATGTGTGTTGGAAAGATATCCTACTAAATACTTGAATTCCCACTTATAAACTCCCAAAACTTTCTGGTTATGCAATCAGGTGTTGGGGATACAGGGACACAAAATATATCACCCAAACTAACAATACCTAGATCCAAATTGATCCATCCTTCAACAGATAACCAAGAAAACTTCGAAATCGCTTACCTCGACCTTCCAAAAGCATCCGTTATATGAAGTCATGGCAATACTCCCGAGCTCGCCCAAGATCAAGTTATCGGGTTATCTCACCAACAACTGCATAAAAGAGATTTTCGATGTCGGCAAAGCTCGTATTCCGTAATCGCAACGATAAAATTGTGACGACAACACCTGAGCTCAACTCCCCGGACACCGCCACAACCCATAAATGTCGAGGCACCAAGAACAATGTTCTCGCCACAAAACCATCGGAACGATTCCAAGATACCCGTGATCCTAAAAATTTTTTAGTGAAATTTGAGGAGAGGAGAGTCAAAACTTCTACGCCAGAGACCTCACCAGAGCGATTTAAGGGACCGAGGAGTAAAAAGAATCCTACCGATATATATAATCCTAAGACTCAAAACATTTTGTTCTAGACTCAACAACGCCAAAGAAACAATCGCTGTGGGGTTTTAAGTCGGGATGGCTCGATACCAACTTGTAACGCCTCGATGCGGCTATATCTCCCACGTGTCAAGCACGACTTAGAGGCATAACCGCATTGAAAGAAATGTCGCAAGTGAGGTAATCTTCACACAACCCATGTAATACATAAGGAAAGAGATACATAGTTGGCTTACAATCGCCACTTCACACAATACATAAATTAAACGCCCATCAAATGTAGTACAATCAAGGTCCGACTACGAACCAAAATAAAAGAAGACTACCCCAATGCTACACAGATCTCCGATCGTCCCAACTGGCTCCACTACTGATCAACTCAAACGGAACAACACAAAGAACAAGATCTTCATCGAGCCCTCCTTGAGCTCGAGGCATCACCGCACAGCTTCATCGGCACCGCAAACTGGTTTTGAAGTATCTGTGAGTCACGGGACTCAGCAATCTCACACCATGAGATCAAGACTATTTAAGCTTATAGGTAGGACAGAGTTGTGAGGTGGACTTCCTGACTCCACCGAGAGGAGACCATCACGCACACATGCGGTTGATGTATTTTAATTAAGGTCAACTTCGGTTTTCTACAACCGACATTAACAAATTCCCATCTGCCTCATAAATCATGGGCACGGCTTTCTAAAGATAATACCGCAGGGTGTCCCAACTTAGCCCATTATAAGCTCTCACGGTCAACGAAGGATATTCTTCTACCGGAAGACCCGATCAGTCTCGAATCCCGGTTTACAAGACATTTCAACAATGGTAAAACAAGACCAGAAAGTCGACCGACAGCCGACAACCCGATAGGAGCTGCACATATCTCGCTCGTGGCACATCCGGATGAGACATCCCACGAGTAAAACCAAGCCTCAAGTCTCCCCAAGGCGGCCTCAGTCGCTGCTTTGACCAGCACCCAGAGGAGCACCGCCCGGGGGCTAAATAAAGATGACCCTTGGGCTCGCGAAACCCAAGGGAAAAGGTGTAGGTGGTAGGCAAATGGTAAATCCAAGGTTGGGCCTTGCTGGAGGAGTCTTATTCAAAGCGAACTGTCAAGGGGGTCCCATAAATCACCCAACCGTGTAAGGAACGCAAAATCAAGGAACATAACACCGGTATGACGGAAACTAGGGCGGCAAGAGTGGAATGTAACACTGCATAAGGCCGAGCCTTCCACCCTTTACCAAGTATATAGATGCATTAATTAAATAAGATATATTGTGATATCCCCACAAGTAAACATGTTCCAACAAGGAACAACATCTCCATGTTCCAACAAGGAACAAACTTCATCTTCACCTGCAACTAACAATGCTATAAGAGGGGCTGAGCAAAGCGGTAACATAGCCAAACAACGGTTTGCTAGGAAAGGATTGTTAGGGGCTTGACATGGCAATATGGGAGGCATGATAAGCAAGTGATAGGCATCGTAGCATAGTCATAGCAAAAGAGCGAGCATCTAGTAAGCAAAGATAGAAGTGATTTCGAGGGTATGGTCATCTTGCTCAAATCCCGAAGGACTAAGAACGAGTCCATGAAGAAGACAAATGGACGAGTCGAATCTAATCCTCACATCTCCGAACGAAACCGGCTAACGAGAGAAGCAACCCGAAACAAACAAACAACATAGTAAACAACCATCACATAAACAGGGCATGATGCACAACCAAGTATGATGCATGTCCGTTTAAATAGCATGGCATGGCAATATGCACAAACAAAACTACAAGTTAATGGAGCTCAATATGCAACGAAGTTGCATATTAACGAACACCACATCAATTATTTAGTTCTCTCGCTTAGGTACTCAACAATATTAAATGTTATTAAACATGGCAAGAGATGAAGCATAATTAAACTAACTATTTAGGCAAGTTTAAGTGAGGCCGAACAACAAACAACAAACCGAAAACCTCATGTGCATATTTTTGATTTGGTACTGTTCTGCCCTATACATAATTTTAGAGTTGCTAAACAGCAAAATAAAGTGCACCATGTTAAACTAGGCATTTTTCCACCCCATTTACATATAAAGTTTAATTAAAACCGAGCTACGGTTATTTAGTTATGAAATAAATCATTTTAACATGGCATTTATGCAAATTAATGCAAACAACAATTTAAACATTTTCAACATAGGTGAAAGTGGCATATTATGAAATAGATGAAATTTAAGCATTTTACATATATAAAACATTTTAATCCGATGCACGGTTTGTGATTTATTATATGCATGAACAACAAGGGAAATCAGAATATGCAGTTTTTCCGATAATGCTAAATTCGCAGAACTAAAAAACATAAGCGGGCCGAATCTGAACAGGGCCGAACAGGCATGCGCCGGCAGCTCACCCATGGGCTTTGGCCTGCTTGCAGAGAGGCTTGGCAGGCCGGGCGGATCTGGGCGAAGAGGAGCTGGGCTTGGCGATTGGCGGGTCAACGCGGCAGACCTGGCCGAGCGAGGCGCCTACCGGTGCTGCTCGATGCAGGGAAACAGAGGACGAGCGGGCAGGGGCGCTGGACTTGGCGCGATGCAGAGAGATGGAGGTCGACGGCGACACTTGGCGGCGGGGACGACTGGATCCGAGCAGGTCGCCGGGCGGAGCGGGGTCGGCTGCACCGCTGTAGAGTGCTCCTGTCCATGGCGTCATGACTGCTGCCTGGGTTCCTGGACAGAGAGAGAGAGGAAATGAGAGAGGAGGGGGAGCACGGGAAGGAGGAAGAAGGACAGGGAGAAGGCCGGTCCTGGTGGTCTGGCGATCACCGGCGCTGGAGGCGGGGGTGGTCCGGCAAGCAGGGCCGGAGACGAGTCGGCAGAGCGGCGCGGATCGGGTGGTCGGTGTCACACCCAATATGTGACCCTATCCAAAAGGAACTCGAAGGTCCCACCAAGGATAGACCTGCATATTGAAACGCTTTTGCAAGGTGGATATCATTACATCAACATTACATAATACATAGGGATACAACCAAGACATACAATGTCACAAGAATACAACAACATCATATACATGAGAACAACATCCGACTACGGATGAAACATAAACAGAAACTCAAACGACATCCACCCTGCTAGCCCAGGCTGCCGACCGAACCTATCCCCGATCAAGAAGAAGCGTAAGAAGAACTCCAATACAAGCAAACATCGCCTCGGCCATGATCATCGCAAACCTGTACCTGCAATCGGTGGTGTAGTAATCTGTGAGCCACGAGGACTCGCAATCCCATTACCATGGGTATCAAGACTAGCAAAGCTCAAATGGGAAAGGAAGGGGTAAAGTGGTGAGGTTGCAGCAGCGGCTAAGCATATATGGTGGCTAACTTACGCAAATGAGAGCGAGAAGAGGAACAAAGGAACGGTCGTCAACTAGTAATGATCAAGAAGTGATCCTGAACTCCTACTTACGTCAGACATAACCCAGAAACCGTGTTCTCCTCTCGATCAACCCCGAAAAGAGACACTCACGGTTACGCACACGGTTGGTGTATTTTAGACGAGTTTGCTTCAAGTTTACTACAACCGGATATTAACAAATTCCCATCTGCCACATAACCGCGGGCACGGCTCTCGAAAGTTTATACCCTGCAGGGGTGTCCCAACTTAGCCCATGATAAGCTCTCGCGATCAACGAAGGATATTCTTCCCCGGAAGACCCGATCAATCTCGAATCCCTGCCACAAGACATTTCAGCAGCAATAAAACAAGACCAAAGCCGCCTGATGTGCCGACAAATCCCGATAGGAGTCGCACGCACTCGCTCTCGTGGCACACCGGATAGGTCAGCTTCACGAGTAAAACCAGCCCTCGAAGTTGCCCTGCAGGGCCCCGCAGCCTGTTCTGCTTCGGACCAACACCAAGGAGCACCGCCCGGGGCTAAATAAAGATGACCCTTGGGCTCCGAAACCCAAGGGAAAAAGGGCTAGGTGAGGCAAATGGTAAAACCAATGTTGGGCCTTGCTGAGGAGTCTTATTCAAAGCGGACTGTCAAGGGGTCCCATAAATCACCCGACCGCGTTAGGGACGCAAAATCCGGGAACATAATACCGATATGACGGAAACTAGGGCGGCAAGAGGAACAAAACACCAGTGCATAAGGCCGAGCCTTCCACCCTTTACCAAGTATATAGATGCATTAATTAAATAAGATATATTGTGATATCCCAACAAGTAAACATGTTCCAACAAGGAACAACATCTCCATGTTCCAACAAGGAACAAACTTCATCTTCACCGCAACTAACAACGCTATAAGAGGGCTGAGCAAAGCGGTAACATAGCCAAACAATGGTTTGCTAGGAAGGGTGCAAAAGGTTAGAGGTTCATGGCAATTTGGGAGGCTTGAGCAGCAAGTGATAGGTAGCGCAGCATAGCGAAAGAACGAAGCAACTAGCATAGCAATGATAGTAGTGAGATCCAGGGTAGCGGTCATCTTGCCTGAAATCCCGCAAGGAAGAAGAACGAGTCCATGAAGAAGACGAACGGATGAAGCCGAACCAATCGTAGACGAACGAATCCTCACGATCGCAACGAAACGGGAACTAACAAGAAGAAGCACACAACATAGTAAACACACCACACATGAACAAGGCATGATGCACAACAAGCATGATGCATGACAAATCTAGATGAGGCTACTCATAGCAAGAGATGATGCAAACAAGAGAAACACATCAAGGCAAGTTTAAATGAGGCCGGAAACAACATATAACAATTTAGGTAAGTCCTCATATGCAAATTTCGAAATTGGTCCAGATCTGAATAAACCTTAAGTTCAAATTGTTAAACAGCAAGTTAAAATGCACCACGATGATCTACACGAAATTCTAGTCAAGTTACATATAAAGTTCATTAGATTCGGAGCTACGGCCTAGAAGATATGAGCAAAACAAGTTAAGCATGGCATTGATGCAAAATGCATACAAACATCAAGCAAACCCCTCAAAACATGGATGCAACATGATAATATGAAACTACATGCAAAATCAAGCAAGTTTCATATAGAGCACACTCAAAACGGAGCAACGGTGCAACACATACACACTATACAAGACATGACAACAATCTGCCCAAAACAGCAACTAGGCATATTGCAAGCATCAAAACAACAAGCTACAGCATCTTAACATGATAACAAAAGGCATGGGCATGATGTACAGGTAAAGCATAACAAAACATGAACACTGAGCTATCTCCAGAAATCACTAGAACATGCTCAAAATGACATGGCAAGATTGCAAATAATAACAGCCTGCATTTTAGCCGAAATAACATCAAAGTTGCAATGTTTAGAGCTATCAAACAACATGTGACAGGAACTTATCATGGCAAACAAAGGCATGGCATGAATCTAATAATTGCATAGAACAAAAGCCCTTATGACCATGAGCCAAAAGGGCACAGAAAATATGATGGCACCATTGTAAACATGGCAAGTTATATGACAGATTCATACATGGCAGGAACAACAATAAGTAGGCATGTTGGTGAGCTTGAATCACTCACCACAGAGAAATACATGGCATGGAAAGGCAACTCACAGTAAGAAAATATGGCATAGAAGCTATACATGGCAAGAACAACATCATAGCATACACGGATCAACTACAACAACCTTGACAAAATTGAATAACATGTAAACAACCTGCCAGGAAACATTTTATAGCAAAAGTAGAGCTCGATTGACTCAAGATATGACACTCCATAATTGCAAACAAGGGCATGGATGGATAGATAATAACCATATGTTCAAAACATCCTTACTTAAGTATCTCAAAATAAGCATGGATCTCTCGTAGCATCAAGTTCACATGGCATAAAAATATCGCAGTATCAGGGCTGAAATCAGCAACATCATGAAGCCTAGTTTGCATGCTTGTGCTAGTCACCACAGAGATCACAAAATACATGGCATACACCCCTGTAAAGATGGCATGGCATATTACAAAACACATGTAGGACTCAAGTTCATAGGGTGCACACATCAATCATGGCAAAAATGACAAAAGTGCATGTTCTGATAAGAATCTGAAACTAACATTACATAGCCCTATTCTAACAGCATTTCGGGCATCAATATGAGCTCAAATGAAAATGATGCAATGAGATGAAATGATGTACTTGTCAAGGCGAACAATTTGACATATTACACGCACAAAACGGAGCTACGGATGCATAGATACGATGGCATGAACATGGCATGATTATGTTAGAAAACAGGGACTTAAACGATTTTCACCTCCGGGAAAAGTCAACCCGGGACGGAGGCGGCGATCGCCGGCGAGGGACGGGCGGGCGGCGGGGGGATCTGGCGGCGCTGGCCGCTGGCTGGCGGCGGCGGCGGGAAGCCGGGCGGCGCGGGCGGCGCTGGGCGCTGAGGCGCGGCGACGGGCCGGCGCGAGCGGGGTTTGCACTGCTGGGCGGCGGCGCGCCCCTGGCCGGGAGGGCTCTGGGCGGGCAAGGGCGGCTTCGACGGCGGCGGGCACGGGCGCCACGTGGCAGTTTCCTGGTTCGCCGGGCGGCGGGCGGACGCGTCCGGACGTGTCCGGCGGCGCGGAGAGGAGCGGGGCTAGGTTTAGACCGGGATTAGACCGCGAATTTCGGAGGGGATCACTTATTTATAGGTAGAGGGAGCTAGGAGAGTCCAAATGAGGCGCGGTTTTCGGCCACGCGGTCGTGATCGAACGACCGAGAGCATGGAGAGGAGTTTGCTGGGTTTTGGGCCACTTTGAAAAGGGTGTTGGGCTGCAAAGAAAAGGAGGGTTTATGTTACCTTGCTAACCGCTGAGTACCAAACGACCAATGGCACGAAACTTGACAGGCGGTCTACCGGTGCTATACCAAGGCCGCTTAACAAACCTCGGGCCATTCCGAGAAAGTTTAACACCCGCACATGAAAAGAGGCAAAAGGGGGCGCCGGGAGACATAGGAGTGCCGGATTGGAAAACGGACAACAGGGAAAATGCTCGGATGCATGAGACGAACACGTATGCAAAATGAAATGCACATGATGACATGATATGAAATGCAGATGATGACATGGCAAAATGCAACACGCAAGCAAATGACATGGCAACGACGACGAATAATCGGGCGGACACCGCGCGATCGAATCCGGGCGCATAAAATGAGCTGGTTGAAGACGAGGTGCAGAGAGACAGCGCCCATGCGGGCTGAGGGACTCTGCTCTGGCGGCGACGGAGCTGCGGGCAACCAAGGCGCTGTTGCTGGAGATCGAGCTCGCTTGATCCGGAAGCCGTGGGGAGGAGCTATGGAATGGGTGGATCGAGGGAGAGGAGATGGTTGACCGATGGGGAAAACGAGGAAGGAGAAGGCGGCTTGGGTTGGTGTGGTGGTGAACACGAGGAAGGGATGGATCTGGATCCCGAGGAAGATACGGTAGGTGGCGGCGCTCGACGGGACAAAGTCCCTAGATTTTAGGGTTTGTCCAAAATGACTAAGGGTGGACTATATATACCTCACAGATTAGGTTAGGGGCTATCTCGGTCCCTCCGATTATAATTGGGCGGTCGTAAATAAATAGTTTAGGTAGCCCGAATAATAAAACAGAGATGTTTTATAGATGTTTGGGGATGATCCGGACCCAACGGTGACAACTGGTCGGGTCGGGTTCGGGTAAGTTTCGGACGCGCGCGAGAGGTTTGAGCATTGTACAGAGAGACTCCGGTTTAGGCAAGAGGGAAAACGAAGAACGAGGCTGGTCTCGGAACGGTCAACAAAAGCAAGGGGGACGCGGCAACTACGAGCGGATGCAAGTTTTAAAATCAATGACGACAACGAAAAGCCGATGTAATGCGGATGATGCCATGATGAAATGCAACAAACAAATAAAACTCATGGCAACAACGAAACATGGAAGGCATCTCAAGCGTCGGTCTTGGGGCGTTACAACACTCCACCACTACGAGAGGATCTCATCCCGAGATCTAGGGATGGCACCAGAGAAAAGCGGAAGCGGAAGAGAAGAGGTAAAACAATGTTGCTTCTTTGACAAACGAGTGAAACCAAAGAACCTTGAGAGGTTGAACAAAATGAAAGAAAGAAAACAACGAAGATGAACAAAGTTGAAAACACTGTTAGAAAAGAGGAACATGAGATGCATTTAGAACCAAGAGGTTTAGTGATAAGATAGATATTGAAACCACTTCCGTTAAAACTAGATAGAGAATGAATAAGATTGATATAATTTGGGCAGCACTCCTACTGAAAATGGAAGGAATTAGAATCATGAACTTGAGAAGATGGGATGATACTTGATGAAATAAACAACACATCGCCTCCTGAGCTATTGAAAATGGCACAAGGTAAGAAAGATCTCGACAAGACCGTTGAAAAGAGATGATGGGTTGAAAAGCTTAACATGACAATGCCTCCTAACAAAAGAATAGAAGATAGATAATTGAAATAGGGGAATGGAGAAGAAAAATGTCAACTTCTGCCGCAAAAGAGCTTGGAAAGCATCCTTGCAAAGAAGAATTGAACGGAGTTGTTGCAAAATCAACAACGAAAAGCAAAAGCTTGTTGTGGGCTTATGGCAAACATCTCAAAATTATGAGGTGAGTTTCTGCCACCAACGGAAACAAATGATTGGATTGATATCAACAAGGAGATGAGAAACTTATTTCACCGGGAGGACAAATGACGAACTTGGGTCATTTATAAGCACCATAAATAGCAACAATCCTTAGGGAAAGCTTTAGGTGAAATATAGCCCAAGATAACTCCATTGAAGAGATTTATGGATTTAAAATACCTCATTCTTGACAACATGTGAATCATGAAGCATGAAGGGAAATTGTCAAGAATGACATAACACCACCCCAAATGATAATGTAGAAAGAATTACACTTCGAAATGCAAAATGAAGAATGCTTGAACTCCTCAAAACAAAACATGTGTTGAGCACCATGCTTATTTTAGAGTATAGCTTAGCGGATCATAACTCCAAGAGAAATCTTGACGAACAATTGAAGAATGAAAAGAGTCCTTGATAAACCACCATGTAGAGCCTCCACGAAGAACTCCGGTAATAAAAGGATGACGAAAAGAAAGAGAGGTTGAAATAACAAGGTGAAGTCTTGCAATGATTTAGATGGAGCTTATGACGAGATAATGCGGAAAACTTGGAACTCCGAAAAGAAAAGATGAAGCATCTCGAATCGAGAATGTGACATGATGAACAACTCGAAAGAAGAAACTAGATCACTTGGATGAAACAATAATAAGAATTACGTTATGCGCATCCTTCACCAATTTAAATTGATGACAAGCAACAGATTTGGCATACTACTTATTCTTCTAGAAAGGATTAAGATAGATATAGTGCAAACTTGAGAAGGACTTCAACGAACCACCGGTAACAACGGAAGAGAATTTGGAAAGAACGAATTAATATGAGAACATAGGAAGAGGAATCTTGGAAAAACCACCGTAAGAATTGGAAATGAAAATAGCAAAGGCACAATTCACCGGGAAGAATTAGAAAACGAATAAAGATACTTGACAGAATTTAGATACATGAGAACGAAGAGATCATGAACTGATTAGAGGATATTTGAACGATGCCCCGGTAAGATTTGGAGAACGAGAGCTGAATGCTGGAATGGATAAATCTGAGATGATGGCTCCGAAGAAACAAACTGAAAAAAAATCCTGAATGCTCCAGATGGGTGAAAAGAATTCTCACAATTGAAAACAATTATGAGAGGATGGCAACAAGCTAGAACCATGAATCTTGATGAGAATGGAGCAAGATTTAAGAGAAACTCTTCTTCGGTCTTCAGATGTTGAGAATGACGATGAGAAACACCACCATGAGTTGTTGAGATACTCCGGCATGAAAATTAGACAGGTTGAACCAACGACGAGAAGAATTTGAAAGCGATCTTGGAGAAGGAATATGACTGATGATAATTCATTCATACGTGAAACTTCGAAAAGAATTTGGGAATAGCTCCGGGAAAATTAGAAGAGTCATGTAAGATCCTGGAAAAAGACCTGTGGGTTAGGGCCCACTCAAAAGAACCACCGTTGAACGATTGCTTGGAAAGAGAGACTGCACTGGTTGAAATAAATGGCTAGAATGAGATAGCATCCTCAAAAGAACTTGAGTGAATTGAGAATGGAAACTTGAATCTTCTGAGATATCTTCATCACTCCCAAACAAATGAATAGCGAGAAGTGAATGATTAGGAGATACACCGGCATGAGAAATCATTGTGAAAATAGGAAAAAGGGATAAGATCAACACTGAAATCTTGAATTAAATCCACCGGAGAAGAAAATTAGAATGGAACAATGATAAGGTTGAAGCTTCCTTAGCGCCTTCATGAGAAATCACCGATAAAACATTAAAGGAAAAGAATGAAGAAACTTCACTCAATAAAATGGATACTTGATTAAGAAATCTGAGTCCTTGAATAAAAAGGGTGGAGGGCGGGAAAACAAAGACAACTTGGGACGGATGAAGCAAACACCAAGTAAAGAACTGAGATTGATCTCGCGAATGTTGAAATGATCGGTCCCACTTGAAAAAGAGCACGCCGGTTAGAACAAAATTGGCATGACAATCTCAATGATCAAGAAGGATTAGTATTCGATAGAAATATGAGAACACCGCTTAGGGAAGGTATGGGATCAACGCTGGCATTGAAGCAACTCAATACCACAAAACAAAGCAAAAAAACAAAGGATTTGGCTTATGTATAAGCCGAAACAAACATATGATAGATCCCATATCATATCATGTGTGTTGGAAAGATATCCTACTAAATACTTGAATTCCCACTTGTAAACTCCCAAAACTTTCTGGTTATGCAATTAGGTGTTGGGGATACAGTGGACACAAAATATATCACCCAAACTAACAATACCTAGATCCAGCTGTATCCATCCTTCAACACATAACCAAGAAACCTTCGGAAATCGTTTACCTCGACCTTCGAAAAGCATCCGTTATACGAGTCATGGCAATACTCCCGAGCTCGCCTAACATCGGGTTATCGTGGTTATCTCACCAACAACTGCATAAAAGAGATTTTTGATGTCGGCAAAGCTCGTGTATTCCAGAATCGCAACGATAAAATTGTGACGACAACACCTGGAGCTCAACTCCCCGACACCGCCACAACCCCTAAATGTCGAGGCACCAAGAACAATGTTCTCGCCACAAAACCATCGAACGATTCCAAGATACCCGTGATCCTAAATTTTTTAGTGAAATTTGAGGAGAGGAGAGTCAAAATTCTACGTCAGAGACCTCACAAGAGCGACGAAGGACCGAGGAGTAAAAAGAATCCTACTCTCCAATATATATAATCCTAAGACTCAAAACATTTTTGTTCTAGACTCAACAACGCCAAAGAAACAATCAAGCAGGGGCTCCTAAGTCGGGATGGCTCGATACCAACTTGTAACGCCTCGATGCGGCTATATCTCCCACGGTCAAGCACGACTTAGAGGCATAACCGCATTGAAATCAATGTCGCAAGTGAGGTAATATTCACACAACCCATGTAATACATAAGCGAAAGAGATACATAGTTGGCTTACAATCGCCACTTCACACAATACATAAATTAAACATCCATCAAACAGAGTACAATCAAGGTCCGACTACGGAACCAAAATAAAAGAAGACTACCCCAAATGCTACACAGATCCCCGATCGTCCCAACTAGGCTCCACTACTGATCAACTAAAACGGAACAACACAAAGAACAAGATCTTCATCGAGCTCCTCCTTGAGCTCGGAGGCGTCACCTGCACAGCTTCATCGGCACCTGCAAACTGGTTTTGGAAGTATCTGTGAGTCACGGGGACTCAGCAATCTCACACCCGCGAGATCAAGACTATTTAAGCTTATAGGTAGGACAGAGTTGTGAGGTGGAGCTGCAGCAAGTTTACTCAGCATATATGGTGGCTACATTCGCAAAAGAGAGCGAGAAGAGAAGCAAGGCACGGTCTTGAAGCTAGTTGCATCAAGAAGTGATCCCGAAACTACTTACGCCAAACATAACTCCAACATCGTTTCACTTCCCGACTCCGAGAAGAGACCATCACGGTTACACACGCGTTGATGTATTTTAATTAAGGTCAACTTCGGTTTTCTACAACCGACATTAACAAATTCCCATCTGCCTCATAACCATGGCACGGCTTTCAAAGATAATACCTGCAGGGTGTCCCAACTTAGCCCATTATAATCTCTCACGGTCAACTAAGGATATTCCTTCTACCGGAAGACCCGATCAGTCTCGAATCCCGCTTTACAAGACATTTCGACAATGGTAAAACAAGACCAAAAAGTCAACCGACAGCCGACAAATCCCGATAGGAGCTGCACATATCTCGCTCGTGGCACATCCAGATGAGACATCCTACGAGTAAAACCAAGCCTCAAGTCTCCCAAGGCGGCCCGCAGTCAGCTGCTTCGACCAGCACCCAGAGGAGCACCGCCCGGGGCTAAAATAAAGATGACCCTTGGGCTCGCGAAACCCAAGGGAAAAGGTGTAGGTGGTAGGCAAATGGTAAAACCAAGGTTGGGCCTTGGCTGAGGAGTCTTATTCAAAGCGAACTGTCAAGGGGGTCCCATAAATCACCCAACCGTAAGGAACGCAAAATCAAGGAACATAACACCGATATGACGGAAACTAGGGCGGCAAGAGTGGAATGTAACACTGTGCATAAGGCCGAGCCTTCCACCCTTTACCAAGTATATAGATGCATTAATTAAATAAGATATATTGTGATATCCCCATTAAGTAAACATGTTCCAACAAGGAACAACATCTCCATGTTCCAACAAGGAACAAACTTCATCTTCACCGCAACTAACAATGCTATAAGAGGGCCGAGTAAAGCGGTAACATAGCCAAACAACGGTTTGCTAGGAAAGGATTGTTAGGGCTTGACATGGCAATATGGGAGGCATGATAAGCAAGTGATAGGCATCGAGCATAGTCATAGCAAAAGAGCGAGCATCTAGTAAGCAAAGATAGAAGTGATTTCGAGGGTATGGTCATCTTGCCTGAAATCCCGAAGGAAGAAGAACGAGTCCATGAAGAAGACAAATGGACGAGTCGAACGAATCCTCACATCTCCGAACGAAACCGGCTAACGAGAGAAGCAACCCAAAACAAACAAACAACATAGTAAACAACCATCACATAAACAGGCATGATGCACAACCAAGTATGATGCATGTCCGTTTAAATAGCATGGCATGGCAATATGCACAAACAAAACTACAAGTTAATGGAGCTCAATATGCAACGAAGTTGCATATTAACGAACACCACATCAATTATTTAGTTCTCTCGCTTAGGTACTCAACAATATTAAATGTTATTAAACATGGCAAGAGATGAAGCATAATTAAACTAACTATTTAGGCAAGTTTAAGTGAGGCCGAACAACAAACAACAAATCCGGAAAACCTCATGTGCATATTTTTGATTTGGTACTGTTCTGCCCTATACATAATTTTAGAGTTGTTAAACAGCAAAATAAAGTGCACCATGTTAAACTAGGCATTTTTCCACCCCATTTACATATAAAGTTTAATTAAAACCGAGCTACGGTTATTTAGTTATGAAATAAATCATTTTAACCTGGCATTTATGCAAATTAATGCAAACAACAATTTAAACATTTTCAACATAGGTGAAAGTGGCATATTATGAAACTAGATGAAATTCTAAGCATTTTACATATATAAAACATTTTAATCCAATGCACGGTTTGTGATTTATTATATGCATGAACAACAAGGGGAAATCTGTAAATATGCAGTTTTTCTGGATAATGCTAAATTCGCAGAACTAAAAAAAACATAAGCGGGCCGAATCTGGAACAGGGGCCGAACAGGGTAGGCGCTGGCAGCTCACCCATGGGCTTTGGCCCGTTTGCAGAGAGGCTTGGCAGGCCGGCGAATCTGGCGAAGAGGAGCTGGGCTTGGCGATTGCCGCGGTCAATGCGGGCAGGATCCGGTCGAGCAAGGTGCTCGCTGGTGCTGCTCGATGCAGGGAAACAGAGGACGCAGCAAAGCAGGGGCGCGGGACTTGGCGCGATGCAGAGAGATGGAGGTCGACGGCGACGACTGGATCCGAGCAGGTCGCCGGGCGGAGCGGGGTCGGCTGCACCGCTGCAGAGTGCTCCTGTCCATGGCGTCAAGACTGCTGCCTAGGTTCCTGGACAGAGAGAGAGAGGAAATGAGAGAGGAGGAGGAGCACGGGAAGGAGGAAGAAGGACAGGGAGAAGGCCGGTCCTGGTGGTCTGGCGATCACCGGCGCTGGAGGCGAGGGTGGTCCGCAAGGTGGCCGAGACGAGTCGACTGAGCGCGCGGATCGGGTGGTCGGGCTGGTTGAAGACGAGGTGCAGAGAGACAAAGGTCCATGCGGGGCTGAGGGACTGCTCTCGGGGGCGACGGAGCTGCGGGCAACCAAGGCGCTGCTGCCGGAGATCGAGCTCGCTGATCTGGAAGCCGGGGAGGAGCTGGGGAATGGGTGGATCGAGGGAGAGGAGATGGTTGACCCGATGGGGAAAACGAGGAAGGAGAAGGCGGCTTGGGTTGGTGTGGTGGTGAACACGAGGAAGGGATGGATCTGGATCCCGAGGAAGATACGGTAGGCGGCGGCGGCTCGACAGGACAAAGTCCCTAGATTTTAGGGTTTGTCCAAAATGACTAAGGGTGGACTATATATACCTCACAGATTAGGTTAGGGCTATCTCGGTCCCTTCGATTATAATCGGCCGGTCAGAATAAATAGGTTAGGTAGTCTCAATAATAAAACAGTAGATGTTTTATAGATGTTTGGGATGATCCGACCCAACGGTGACGACCGGGCCGGGTCGGGTTCGTAAGTTTTCGACGCTGGAGAGGTTTGAGCACTCTACAGAGAGACTCCGGTTTAGGCAAGAGGGAAAACGAAGAAAGAGGCTGGTCTCGAAACGGTCAACAAAAGCAAGGGGGACGCGACAACTACGAGCGAATGCAAGTTTTAAAATCAATGACGGCAACGAAAAGCCGATGTAATGCGGATGATGCCATGATGAAATGCAACAAACAAATAAAACTCATGGCAACAACGAAACATGGGAAGGCATCCAAGGCCGGTCTTGGGGAGTTACAACCGGCCTAGGAGCACATGGTAAGGACTCTCCGTGTCAACCACCTCAAACCAAATTTCTTCATGGCGGAAGTGATCCTTGTCTCCGAAGAGGACGTCTATCTTGATCTTGCCGATTGGTGAGCAGGACAAGCCGGCACTACAAAAAAATACACTTCCGTGATGATACATGTTTGTCATAGTAGGTCACGTTTTTTGTCATGCCTGTACATCCATGACAAATTTATGATAGAATCAAGATAGTCATACCTGTGCTGTCGTAGAAGTGTTCCATGACATTACCAAAATTATCATCACGGAAGTGTCCACTTCCATGATGATAAATCGCGCGTCACAGAAGTGCTTTCGTCAAGGGTGACCTACACATGGCATCCATCGTAACGGAACGCCTTTAAGATATTGGGTCGGGTTTTGGATCCGATAACCCATTAACAGCCCCGACCAATGGGGATTTTCCACGTGTAAAATCATCATTATCCGGAGGAGACACGTGTCGTCCGCTGGCACAGTGTGTCACTCATCCAATGGGCGTAGACGCGCTTATGATATGTTGACACGGACCCACCCATCAAGTTTAAATGGGCGGCCCAACCAAGGCCCACAAGATTTTGCAGACTATAATGGGCTGGCCCAGCTAAAGGCCCATGAGATTTTATGACCATAATGTGCTGGCTCAGCTAAAGGCCCACAAGATTTTGCAGCTATAATGGGCCAGCCTGTAAAGGCCCACAAGATTTATGTGTGCCATAATGGGCCGCCTGTAAAGGCCCACAAGATTCTTATGGATCATAATGGGCCGACCCAAATAAAGGCCCACGAGATTTCACGACATTAATTGGCGGCCCAGCTGTAGGCCCACAAGATTTTGAGGACCCTAGTAGGTCGGCCCATTAACTGGCTGCCATGTTTTAATAAATGTCGCCCATATTTGATATGGTCCATTAATGGCCTCGCCACGCCCGCCTAATAGTGGCCCATATGAGATCCGCCCGCTAAAAGCCTACCACGCTCGACCAAATTACGCCCAGATCAGGTCCGCCTTTAAGAGGCTTTGGGCTCAATTATGGCCCATATCGATTCGCCCGCCAACCGGACACTATGCTTTTGGGCCCACTTGCTAAAGGCCCACTTAGTAATTCGGGCTGATATTAGTTTTGGCCTGTTAAGGGCCCGCTTAACATTTCGCCCGTTAAAAGCTCGTCATATAGTTGGGCCTAACTATGGCCTTGTTTGCATCCGCCCGCCGCACCGATATCCGATTGGGCCAAACAAGGACCGAGACAATTTTGCCTGTTAAAAGCCCGTGATTTGATTCGCATAATCATGGGTCAAGTTAATTTCAGGCTACCGCCGCCCGTGAACTGTTTGGCACGCTTTCGTGCCCAACCTACATCGTGATTGCATGACGTCCGATTATGTACCGTAATTTTACGGTTTGGCCAGCTTATCGCGAAGACAGATATATATACAGAAAATAACCGCAACATCGTGAATAAGGAAAACCTAGACTATACAATAAAGAAATTACGCATATTACATCCATCGGGCATCAAAGTTCGCCACTATGATAATAAAGCACAAGCGCATGAAGATTACATACACTGGCATCAAAGATCGCCATCAAGGCAAATAAACACGCCGACAAAATAATATACAAAACCGACAACACTTCAATAGAGTTCAAGAAAGGTTAGCCCTGCTGGGGAGCTGCAGCGCAAGCAGCTGAGCAAGATTGAGGGAGTCCTGGATTAGGGGGTGTCCGGATAGCCGAACTATCACCGTTGGCCGGACTCCTGGACTATGAAGATACAAGATTGAATACTTCCTGCGTGTCCGGATGGGACTTTCCTTGGCGTGGAAGGCAAGCTTGGCGATACGGATATGTAGATCTCCTACCATTGTAACCGACTCGTAACCCTAACCCTATCCGTGTCTATATAAACCGGAGGGTTTTAGTCCGTGAGGACTAACAACAATCATACCATAGGCTAGCTTCTAGGGTTTAGCCTCCTTGATCTCGTGGTAGATCTACTCTTGTACTACCCATATCATCAATATTAATCAAGCAGGAGTAGCGCTTACCTCCATCGAGAGGGCCCAAACTGGTAAAACATCGTGTCCCTTGTCTCATGTTACCATCCGCTTAGACGATAGTTCGGGACCCCTACCCGAGATCCGCCGGTTTTGACAATCGACATTGGTGCTTTCATTGAGAGTTCCTCTGTCTTCATCCTTGGGCCCGGCGGCTTCTTCGATCATCAACAACGACGCGTCCAGGGTGAGACTTTTCCCCGGACAGATCTTCAGATTCGGGCGGCTTTGCATCGGGCCAATTCACTTGGCCATCCGGAGCAGGTCGAAAGCTACGCCCGCCATCGATCAGATTTGGAAGTTTTAACTACAAGGCCGACATCCGCGGAGACTTGATCTTCGACGGATTCGAGCCACAGCCAAGCGCGCCAAGACTATCTCGATGGGCACGATCTAGCTCTCACGAACAAAGGCTCCTAGAGGTCAAGACTCAGGCCCGCCTCCGACCCTTAGCTCGAGCCGACTCACGATCGAGGACGAGTGGTTGACA
This sequence comes from Aegilops longissima, assembly GCA_021605205.1. Lineage (NCBI taxonomy): Eukaryota > Viridiplantae > Streptophyta > Magnoliopsida > Poales > Poaceae > Aegilops > Aegilops longissima. The sequence continues at coordinate 20,338 of JAHIAM010001091.1, read as the reverse complement.
CCGCCGGGCTACGATCTCTACGGCGATTGAGCCGAACTCCATCCCTGTCCTTTGCAAAGATCGTGACTCCAAGGTGCCGGACTCTCCCGACCAACCTCCGCGCCTCGCCAATCGAATCCAATTGGGCACCGTTATGGAGTTCATCGTCATGACATCTTTCAGCACTCGCCTTTGGCGACATCCTGAATTCACTAAAGTCTCTCTTTATCGAGAGCCCTGGCCGACTTTGGTCAGAAGGTTGGGATGTGGACGACGAAGAAATTCAACGCCCACTCACCGCCCACTTTGTAGCCACCGCCGAAAGCTTAAACGACGACTAGATTTCGATTCAAGACATCGACGGTATGGACGACGATGTAGGAGACAACCATGAACCAGCACCTATAGGATATCGACAGCCACCTCATCCCATGATGTATACATGGTGGATACACCTAAAGGAAGTGCCGACGAGGAACAACGGGACACTATGAAGGATAAATCCTCGAAAAGCAGCCAAACGGCAACGTAAACGGCGCACCTAGTCCCGCCGACAAAGACGGCAGCCACATGCACTCCAGCCATAGAGCAGGGCTAACCGTGGACGCACAAACATGCTATCGAGCAACCGTCCAACAGACAACTTGATAAACAACCCGCCCGCGAAGATAACAGTCCAACGATCTCACGCCGACAAATTGTTGGAGCAGAAGAACCTCCACAAAAGGCTCATCACCATCGCGCAGTAGCTCGAAAAAGGTAAGCGAAGCTCAAAACAGCGGAAGATGCACTCAGAATCAGATGGAGCAAAGTACTCAACACCGCAGAGAAATACGGCGATAGTCGCCAAACAAAGAGCTACCCGAAGCGCAAATACTGCCTGAATTCGATGAGAAGGCCGTAGAGCCCCCGCAATCAAATAACAAAGAGGCCGCCCGGTCGGATAGACGACCACATGGCAAACATGGAGCGGCAAGCGGCGCCGCACACAAGCCGGCACGCGATCCGCATAAGGATTCACATCAAAAGGATGGCCCAGTTAGGTCCATCTATGGGTCGAGAAGGCAAGCTCTTCCAAGCAATGCAACACACCAAATATCCGAACATCACGGCACACCCAAGTATAGGGGTGCCGCACACCCCCTGTGTTTCACCGATGAGGTGCTGGATCACGAATTCCCAGCGGGATTCAAACCCGTAAACATAGAGGCATACGACGGAACAATGCACTCGAGTCTCGATTGAGGATTACATCCTCCACATACACATGGCTAGAGGAGATGATCTCCACGCCATAAAATACTTACCCTCAAGCTCAAAGGGCCAGCCCGGCATTGGCTCAAAAGCCACCCCGAAAATACCATTGAAGTTGGGAAGAGCTTGAGGATGCTTTTCGGCAAATTTTCAAGGGACTTATGTCCGCCCTCCGATGCAAATGATTTAAGTCACATAACTCAACAACCCGGAGAGTCAGCCCAAGAATTCGGAACAGGTTCCTCATTAAAAGAACTAAATAGTCGATCGTCCGGACGCCAAGCCTTAGCAGCTTTCAAACACAACGTCCGAGACGAATGGTTTGCTGTGACACCTCGCCAGAGAAGCCGAGAACAATGGCTGCATTAATAAGCCTCATGACCCGCTATGGGAGAGGATAGTTGGCTGGCAAGATGCAGTACCAGCGACCCAAGTACATCCAAGTCGGGATGGAATGGCAAACCACGACGCAGCAAGGACCAGCGCGACAAAGGGAAACAGCCCAAGAGCATGACACCAACGCCGGATTCGTAAGCTCCGACAGAATCATAAAACCTGCCCTCAAGGACAACAGCGATGAGCTATCCAACCTAAACAAAATCTTGACAAAATATGCCAAATCCACAAGATTCTGGAAGCTCGCAAACCATACCCACAGAGATTGTTGTCTTCAAGCAGTCCGCAAACTCAATGTCAACACAAGGATCGACACACCAAGCGAGGACGATGACGAACCCCACAAGCAGAGCACCGGAAAACAAAAGGATTTCCCACAAAAGTCAAAATAGTGAACTCACATCAAGTGACAAAAGGGAAAAACAGAGCGGCGCCTATAGAAACACGCGCCGCATGGTCTATCCCAGCAGAGTCCCAACGATGGTTGTCAAAACCAATCACCTTCGATCATCAGACTATTCCGAAGTATCCTAACGCAGGATGGACTGCCTTGATATTAGATCCTATAATCGACGGGCTCCAATTTACACAAGTCCTAATGGACGGAGGTAGCGATCTAAACCTGCTATATCAGACACAATCTGCAAAATGGGATAGACCCAACCAAAATTTGCCATAGCAACACCTCCTTCAAAGGGGTAATGCCAGCCTATATGCCCATTGTACGGGCTCCTCACTGCTAGAAGTTGTGTTCGCTCATCCGACAACTTCCGCCAGAAAAGTTAACCTTCCACATCGCCCCATTCGAAGTAGCTATCAAGCACCATCGGGCGTGAAGCTACCGCTTAAACGCAATACCGCATTATGCATCTCTTACACTTAAAATGCCCGTTCACGCGCATCATCTCATTAAAAGGGAGTATCAAGTGTTACTCGAGCACGGAAGAACGAAGACTACCTTGACAGCCCCACACTAATCCGCCCGCTAATCAAAGCACCTGAATAGGTCATTCAACCCGGACATGGCTAGACGAGTCCGCGAAACATATAAACGCTTACTAGCGCATACCCTCGCATAAGGGCTGCACACATGTACAACAAGAGACAATAAAGCTCAATTTTATTCACTTTTCAACTGCACTGCTTTATTTAATATAAAGTACATTTTTCAGACGATCTTTTTTTATTTTCAACTAAGTTCTTCTCTTTACAGATGAACACCGTATACACCCGCCCGTGATACGGCACAACAGAGACACAAAGCAGACGTAGTAGGGACCCGCTGCAAGGATTCTTTTCAGATTAAGACCCTGCGTAAACCTTTTTTGCTGTCTCTTGTTGATACACATCCCCGCTTGCTATACCCGAGGAGGAGGTCATGCGCTTTGGCATCGGCCGCACCAGAATTTTTGCATGTACCGACACCAGGGCTTAGGGCACTATTCTACCTGCTTATAAAGACCAATACCTTAGGGAGTGTTCGCGCCTCGAGTTAGGCCTTATATGCATCAGCTCCAATCATGTCTTTGGTCAAATGTTGGGTTTGCCCGCCCCGTGTTTTGCTGCCTTACGCTACGCTCTATCGCTAACTCGGCACCAGGAGAACTATCGCGATTGTGCCTCGTTCGTGAGGTGAGCACCTCAGAGAGAAAGCCGAAAACTGATCGTCATGATATAGCGTGAGACTGGTCAACCACTGATGACCCACCGGAATGTTTAGAATTTCAAGATTAAAGAAGGACCGCTTCCGTCAGCACATATGCGCCTGACTTCGAGAGCGCTGTGCCCCTATGGGCTATATAGTAGCCCCACCATCGAACTCCTATGGCTAAGTGAAAGTGATAAAGCATTATAGTCCGTTGCCTAGTTTGTTACGCTATCACCTCCTTTACAGTGACCAAGACGTTGATTATGTGAAATGCGCTTTTTGAAAACACCCCGCACTATGTGCGTAATAAGTCAAGACTGCCATCTTTCAAAGTTATATACACATATACATCAACGGTCAGACAGAGGTGTTTTAATACTTGAACGCACAAGTATAAAAAGCTCTTATATTATATTGAAACATTGTTTTCACAAATCATACATGTCATTAAAACATAATATCCTTCGAGCATCGCGCTCTATTAAACGAAGCGCCGCAGACTTCTCAAAATAGTGCTCGCAGTACTCGCTTCCGTCTCAATCTTGGGATGCAACGTCGTGGCCTTCATCTCCGCCAAGATGTCTTGACACGGCAAGAGCCATCCGCAAGACCTCTATGCATGCTGACCGCTTATTGCATCGATATGCGGCACCGCATCAAGGAACCGCTGCACCAAGCCAAAATAACTTTCACTCGGGCCTTTTCGCCACAAATGAGTCACGACAGCCTTCATGGCAAGTCCGACAACCTATTCAGTTTCAGCCCATTCGCCAAACGACCGTTAATGAAAGTGGACTCAGAAGCGACCGACCCGAATCGGTCAAGTCTCCGTAGCTGTACCATCCCAAGATCATGCCGCACACACAAGACATTGATGCAAAGATTCAAAGTTCAATCACACCTGAATTTATTACACGATTCTCATATCGAATCTTTATTACAAGATAATAAATTCGGCCAAGGCCAACTCATGAGAAATAAACTAAATAAAGCTGCGAAGCGTAGATTTAATAGCGAGTCCATCCGACTCCATAGGGCAATCGCCAAGCGTGATCGTAGCCTCACCCCGATAGAAAACTCCTCCGCAACATAAGACGTTGCAGCCATGTAGGTCAGCATTTTGAATATGCCGCAAGTCAAAGAGAGAACAACAATAAAATTTACTAACACTATATGCAATTTGGTCAGGGCTCTAAGTTTCATTGTTTTGCAAAAAGCCGCTTTTTCCCTACAACAAGGACTTGTTTGCAAATACTACAAAATGTTGATAGTTATTGAGGTGGTTCCGCCAACCAATGTCTCATTCCCAATTATTAAATAACCCCTCAATTAATTTATTAATTTCAGTGTTGAGATTTCAATTACTCCAAGTTCAAGAGGCTCAAATTGTCCGTAATCGGGACACGGCTAATCGATTAGATCTTCACTCACAGAGGTTTGTGCACTTTACCCGCAAGAATCGCTCCTCCTTTAAGTCTTCGCACCGCCTAGTGTTTGAAGACGGACGAACGTAAACAGGTCTTCCAAGAGTTCCTCCGGCCACCGCCGTGCCCATCCAATCCTACCGCTCTTCTACATCTCAGAAGCACCGTCCGCCAGAGTCACACCTAGGGTCGACTGCCGAGCCCATAATGGCTTGCGGCTGCACAGTAAGCTTCCGTCAATGGGGTATCCATCCGCCTCTTCGTGGCTGGGTGAAGCTCGCAAGATGTCATGGCTCTTCTCCATGCATCCCGCCACCGCTGGTTTCTCCAGGTGCCCACCAACCGCCCTCCACCCAAAGAGTGAATTTTGAAGTCCATCTTGAGCTTGAAGTCATGGGGTTGTCATCAACTTGACTCTCACATCTCCCTTATGAACCACTCAACCAACCCCGCCTCACGAGCATAGCAAAATAAACTACTTCGCCCCGGCCATGGTAACAAGGGGAATTGGTTTCATCCTACCTCATGATACTACTCAAGAACATAACTTAAAATTCTCCTACTGCATGCATGGTGGGAGGTATAATTCTAATGCAATAAAATCATAGGTATTGTAAACGAAAACATGGTCAAATAACTTGCCTTGTCGACGGTCTTCGAAAGTTAGGGACTCGTGATAGCAGGCTTCAGACCGAAATTCTACCAAGCAAACAACAATCATATAAGCATAAAACATAAAATCACTTAACATAACAGCATGCTAACACAAAACACCCAAAACAATCGAACCAAACCAAAGAAAACTCAAGAAATCCAAGCCAACAACTAACAAGAAAATAAAATAAACTTTTTATTTTTGTAAATAAAAGTTCATGTTCTAAGTCTACAGAAACTAATCTAAAATAAACTATAACATAGGTAAAATAAAATTATTTACTAAAGGAAACAATAGGAAAACAGAGCTAGTTAAATAAACAAGAAACACATGATTTTGACTAAAACTATTTTTATTAAATCTAAAATACCCAATTAAATTCCTACTGCTTAGGCAAAGTCAAAACAAAGCAGTGACAAAAGAATCACTAAAATAAAATATTCCTAACTCATTTTATAGCAGAAATACTAATCTGTCTAAAACTAAAATAAAACAATTTCTAATAATTTAAACATGGCCAAACATATTTTCTACAGAAACTACAACAAATTTGCAAACTAACAAAAAAGAATCAATTAAAAATATTAAGTAACCTAAAAGATATGGATTTTACAAAATCGAACTATTCTGTTAAAAAACAGAAACGAAAATATAATTAAAAGAAAACTATCGCTAACGGCCTATCTAACGCCAAAGCGATTTATAACTAAACGCGCTCCGAGAGAATAAACCGATCGGCCGGTCTAACTAACCACTAACTAAACCAAAATAAAACGAATTAAACCGGACCTTTTTAAATAAAACCTACCCTTCAGAGATCTAATCTAGGCCCTAGGTTCTAGATCGAACGGTGGGGGTTCCGCGGCCATCATGGTGGCGACGACGGCGACGGACGACGGCGGTTCGGGCGACGACGCGCAGCGGTTCGGTGGTCCGGGCGACGGCGGAGGCGCCAAAGGGTGCGCTTGAGCGAGGGAGGTCGGGGTGGAGTCGCTTGAGCTCGGGGGTTGGAGACGAGCGGGCAGGAGCAATGCGCGGGCGGCGGCGGCGGGTTTCCGGCGAGGAATCGCAAGGGGTAGAGGGTTTAGGCGAGGGAAAGGTGGGGAACGGGTCGAGGGGCGGGTACTTATAGGGGCGGCCGACTTGGAGGAGGGGTGACCGGGAGAGAATCCTGATCTCCGGGATTCGGCACAGGGGCGACGTGGTTTGGCGGGAGAGGAAGAATAAGGGTGGGGCCAAGGCGCACAACAGAGAGAGGAGGAGAGGTTTCGCCGGCCACCGAGGGGAGGGTTTTGGCGCAAGCGCTCGGGCAGGCTGGCTCGGTCGGTTGGCTGGGCTGAGCCTGCCCACTGGTGGGCTGCCTCGGCGCTGGCTGGGCCGGTTGGCCTGGCTGGCGCCTGGGGTTTTCCTTTTTCCTTTTTTTTTGAATTAGGGAGAGGAGGGAATATACAAAATATATATATATATATATATATATATTTATATAGGACATATATATATCAAAATTATCAGGGGAATTTATCCTATAATTTGAACATTTTTCCAGGGGCAAAACTCAAACTTTAAGAAAAACATTTTCTAGAATCCCAATAAAAGTCAAATTTGAATTCAAACTTTTTGGCAAAATTTCTCATCTGACATTTTTGGAGTGTCATGTTTACTCCTCTCATACTTTTTCTCAAGTATTTGTCAGGCATTGTTTTAAAGTAAATTCAACTGCCAATTTGAATTCAAATTCCAATAACTCAAAAGCCTCTGAAACATTTCAATTGTCACTCAATTCAAACAATAATGCATAGATGCTTAGCTATAATTGTAAAACATTCCAAATGGGAAATTTGGGATGTTACAAACCTACCCATTTTAAGATGAATCTCGCCTCGAGATTCGGGTTGGCTAGCAAATAGGTGCGGTGGTCTCATGGAGGTCTTCTTCTCGCCCTGTGTGGCTTCCTCCTTGAATGATGGCTCCACAAGACCTTGCAAAACTTGATGATCTTGTCATGGGTGACTCTGTCGCATCTCGAGAATTTGGACGGTTTCTCCTCATAAGTCGATCACCGTCGAGCTGTATGGCCTCTAGGGGCACCGTGGTCTCTCAACGGAATATCGCCATGTCGGCATGGCATTTCTTCACCGAGAAACATGGAAGACATCATGAACTCCGGACAATCCTTCCGCAATTCCAACTTGTAAGCAACTTCTCCACGACGCTCGAGGATTTTAGGGCCAATGAACCGGGTGCTAACTTTCCTTTAACACCGAACCTCTTGATTCCACGGCGGGGACACACGAAGATATGCCCGGTCTCCCGCTCGTAAGTTACTTCTTTGCGCATCGCCGGCATAACTCTTCCGCCTTGACTGAGCTACCTTGAGTCTATCTCAATCAGCTTGACTTTCTTCGAATCTCTCGATAAGATCGGGACCAAAAGTTTTCGATCTCCAACACCATCCCACAAAGAATGGTGTTCTACACCTCCTTCCGTGATAGAGCTTCGAAGGGGCCATCTTCGATCGGGTCTCGATAACTGTTATTGTACGAGAACTCCGCTGATGGCAGATTATCATCCCTGCTAGACCCATAGTCTAGCGCACAAGCTCTCAACATGTCCTCCGTGATCTGGTTGACTCTCTCGGTCCGCCCATCCGTCTCATGGATGAAAAGTTGTATCAACTCCAGCCTCGCACTCCAAAGTTTCATGCAACTGATTCCAAAACTTTGATGTAAACTGTGTTCTCTATCCGACACGATACTCCTCGGATCTCCATGCGTACATACGATCCTGGTCATGTATATCTTGGCTAACTTGGCGCTGGTATAGGTAGTCTTCACGGAATGAAATGAGCTACCTTGGTCAATCGATCAACCACTACCCAGATGGAATCATAACCTCGAACGGGTCCCGGTAATCCTGTGATAAAATCCATTCCAAGTTTTTTCCACTTCCACTCGAATCGCAAAGGTTGAAGTAACCTCGCTGGCTTCGATGTTCCGCTTTACTCACCGGCAAACATCGATATCGCCACGCATCAGCAATATCCTTCTTCGCACTGCCCACCGTAAACTTTCCTTCAAATCCAGATACATCTTGGTGTTATCGGGTGAATCGAGTACGGTGAATCATGAGCCTCAAGAATTAGCTTCCTGAGTTCGGGATCATTGGGTACATAAATACGGTCCTCGAACCATATAGTTCTGTATTCATCCTTACGAAACCCTTTAGCTTTTCCTTCATTCATCCTTTTCTTTATCTCATCAATTTCCTTGTCCGACTTCCGGCTTCACGAATTCTTTCGACAAAGTGGACTGAACTTCCAGAGCTGCAACATATCCTCTCGAACTATCTCCAATAAGATCTCGAGGTCATCGACTAACTCCTGGGTAATCCTCCCGCTATAAGAGTATTCACATAACTCTTACGGCTCAAAGCATCTGCTACAACATTAGCCTTTCCGGGTGGTAATGCAATCTCATGTCATAGTCCTTGATTAACTCTAGCCATCTCCTCCGCCGAGGTTCAACTCTTCGCATGAAAATATACTTCAAGCTCTTATGATCTGTAAACATCACAACGGTTTCCGATAAGGAAATGTCTCTGTGTCTTGAGTGCATGCACTATCGCTAACTCCAAATCATGTGTGGTATAATTCATCTCGTGAGGTCGTAGCTGTCCGGAGGTATAAGCTACAACTTTTCCTTCCTGCATGAGTACTCCTCCGAGTCCCCGACGAGAAGCGCCACAATATACCGTAATCCTTGTGTATGTCCGCAAAATCAGCACCGGGCAGAACCAAACGCTTTTCAATTCCTCGAAACCGGCTTCACAATCCTCGGTCCAAATTTACTTACGCCCTTCTTCAACAGCTCACCATGGGCTTGGCAATCTTCGAGAAATTCTCAATAAACCTCCGATAATATCCTCGCGAGTCCGAGAAAATCATGGATCTCCTTGATCGAGGTGGGTGACCGCCAATCGGTGACCGATACAACCTTAGTGGGGTCAACTGCTATTCCTTCTCCTCAAATAACATGTCCGAGGAATGACTTCCTTCAGCCAAAATTACATTTATCGAACTTGGCATACAACTGATGTTTCGGAGTTTCTCCGTAACTAGACGCAAATGTTCCTTATGCTCTTCCTCGCTTCTTGGAGAAAATCAGTATATCATCGATGAACACCACGACAAACTTGTCCAGATATTCCATAAATACCTTGGTCATCAAATTCATGAAGTATGCAGGGCATTAGTCAATCCAATGACATGACGGTATACTTGCACCGTAATCAAAGAGTACCAATATCGACGTGAATGTAATAAAACTTACCAACCACAAGAGTTCCGGCTGATCATAGACGCCCTCCACGCCAATGTGGTTCACCCGAGCATGAGGAAAAGGGTTGGGCTTTTGCTGAGCTTCCATTGCCGCTTCCATTCTTCCGCTTGGCCTCCGGCAATGGTGGCATAGTGCCCTGTTTTCCGCACTTGAACAGTGATGTGACTCAGATCCTTCCGAGCCGGGCAGTGACGACGTCTGGTTGCCATTGCCGCTTCCATTGCCTGTCTTGTTGTCGTGGTTGCGGTTGTTCCCATTTCCTCCATGATTATGTCCTCCATGGTGTGATGGGTATGCCCGCCGAGTATGGGGCATAACGGGCTTCGCTGAGCTCCGTAGTTGTACTTCCTCGCCATACTTCCGCTATGCTATCAATCTGCTGCTGCTTGCCTTCAAGTATGGTGGCCTTTGTCTACCAGCTCCCGGTAGTTGTTGAAAGTAGCCACCATTAGCTGCATTCCCAGCTCATCATTGAGTCCTCGAGAAACTTTTTCCTGCTTTATGCATCTCGGGCCACATCATCCGGGCATAGCGAGCTAACTTGTTGAACTCATCCACGCATCGCCCCACAAGACGGTTCTCTCGGGCGAAGTTGCGGAACTCACGCTTCTTCGCACTCATGGCTCCACCGATACATGAGCGGTGCGGAAAGCTCGCTGGAACTGATCCCACGGATGGTGGCGATGGGATAAGTGGCGTGTAGTTCTCCCACCAAGAGGCTGCAGTCCACTAAGTCGATGTGCGCAAAGCGCACCTTCTCTCGTGATCTGTGCATCCAGCAGGGCTAACTCCTTCCGACCTTGCAGAGCTAATCATCGGCCACCATCGCCAAGGTCGCTAGAGAACACTAGCGGATTCAGCCTTAGGAAGCGGGTCAAGTTGTCAACAGGTGGTGGCGGTGGATTGTTGTTGTTGTTGTTGTTCGTTCGATGAGCATCCGCATGAGGGCATTCTGCTGGATCACCGGGTGAGCTCCGCGGAAAGTTGAGACCGGGTCACGCCCTGAGGCATCCGTGTTTTGGTGTGGATGAGAAAATTAGAATAGAACAAGGGTCTAATGAGAAAATATCACTACCCATATGAATGCACAATCATAATCACACCAATCATTTATTCAATCATCTCAAACATGGTTCAATCTCGGATTACAAATTCTCACGACTAATCGAAAATAACGGCCTAACTGATCGACGGAAAAATAAAATAACATGGCGGTCGACTAAATGTCTTCATCAATTATCCTTGCGCCCTCCGTGCGGCGCCCTCCGTGTGGCGCCCCTTCCTGCGCGCGCCTTCTTGCGGCTTTCTTCGTGGAGCTCTTCATAATCCTGGTCGTTGCTCACGAGGGTCCGCCATCTCCACTCGTAAATAGGTCTTCCCAGTCCATCTTCTCCGTAATGCGCAACATCCATCTTCAGATTATCGACTTTCCATGAAATCCTTGATTTCTTCTTCATGGTCAAGGAAGTCTCGCGGTGCTTTCTCCTCCGCCCAGCTTCACGGAACAACAGCCTCCCGTGTACCTTCGAAGTTACGGCGAGTCCGGATCTCCTGCTTCCCGAGGAGACTCTCCAAGTCTTGAACATATGAGAGAATGGAGTCGCCCTCACGGCACGGATGATATCTCCATTCCTAGCTCATGAGAAATCATGGCGAGGTATGATGGGTCGAAGCTCGCCCTCAGACTCTTCTCGAGATGTCCAAGTACACGATAAATCGCCATGTCTCTTCCGGGATCCAATTGAAATCGGTAAACTCAAAGTCAATAGGCTCAATGTCCTCCGACGGTCCTCCCCGAATGTGCACCTTAATCTCAGAAGCGGTATCCGCCGAAGTGCATTGGTAGGCTTCCGGTGATTGAGGGCAGAGCAATCTTCAGCTTCTTCACAATCTGAACCAGCTTCTTGCCGAGAGGCATCGCCTCATCCGGCCGCAAAACTCCGTAGCGTAACCTGGGTGAACTCAAGCGCCATCTAGAATGTTGAAAATCGGATGAAGTCGAAATGAACAGGGAGAATTACGGAATGATAAGGACATAAAATAAATAGTCTCTTCCTATGCCTTTCCGATCCTAGGGGTTACGCCCCACGGTCAGCGTGCTCGATACCATCTCAGAGCGACCCGATTCGAATCGGTCAAGTCTCTCGTAGCTGTACCATCCCAAGATCATGCCGCACACACAAGACATTGATGCAAAGATTCAAAGTTCAATCACACCGACTTTATTACACGATTCTCATATCGAGTCTTTATTACAAGATAATAAATTCGCCAAGGCCAACTCATGAGAAATAAACTAAATAAAGCTGCGAAGCGAGACGAATAGTGAGTCCATCCGACTCCATAGGGCAATCGCCAAGCGTGATCGTAGCCTCACTCCCGATCGAAACTCCTCTCGCAATATAAGACGTTGCAGCCATGTAGGTCAGCATTTTGAATATGCCGCAAGTCAAAGAGAGAACAACAATAAAATTTACTAACACTATATGCAATTTGGTGGGGTTTAAGTTTCATTGTTTTGCTAAAAGCCGCTTTTTCCCTACAACAAGGACTTGTTTGCAAATACTACAAAATGTTGATAGTTATTGAGGTGATTCCGCCAACCAATGTCTCATTCCTAATTATTAAATAACCCCTCAATTAATTTATTAATTTCAGTGTTGAGATTTCAATTACTCCAAGTTCCAGAGGCTCAAATTGTCCGAATCGGGACACGGCTAATCGATTAGATCTTCACTCGCAGAGGTTTGCGACTTTACTCCGCAAGAATCGCTCCTCCTTTAAGTCTTCGTGACCGCCTGGTGTTTGAAGACGGACGAACGAAACAGGGTCTTCCAAGAGTTCCTCTAGGCCACCGCCGTGCCCATCCAATCCTACCGCTCTTCTACATCTCGTAGCACCGTCCGCCGAGTCACACCTAGGGTCGACCAAGCCAGAGCCCATAATGGCTTGCGGCTGCATGTAAGCTTCCGTCAATGGGGTATCCATCCGCCTCTTCGTGGCTGGGTGAAGCTCCGCAAGATGTCATGGCTTTCTCCATGCATCCTGCCACCGCTGGTTTCTCCAGGTGCCCACAACCGTCCCTCCACCCAAGAGTGAATTTTGAAATCCATCTTGAGCTTGAAGTCATGGGGTTGTCATCATCTTGACTCTCACATCTCCCTTATGAACCACTCAACCAACCCCGCTTACGAGCATAGCAAAAATAAACTACTTCCTCCCGGGCCATGGTAACAAGGGAATTGGTTTCATCCTACCTCATGATACTACTCAAGAACATAACTTAAAATTCTCCTACTGCATGCATGGTGGGGAGGTATAATTCTAATGCAATAAAATCATAGGTATTGTAAACGAAAACATGGTCAAATAACTTGCCTTGCCGACGGTCTTCGAAAGTTAGGGACTCAGATATCAGCTTCAGACTCCAAAAATTCTACCAAGCAAACAACAATCATATAAGCATAAAACATACAATCACTTAACATAACAGCATGCTAACACAAAACACCCAAAACAATGAACCAAACCAAAGAAAACTCAAGAAATCTAAGCCAACAACTAACAAGAAAATAAAATAAACTTTTTATTTTCTGTAAATAAAAGTTCATGTTCTAAGGCTACAGAAACTAATCTAAAATAAACTATAACATAGGTAAAATAAAATTATTTACTAAAGGAAACAATAGGAAAACAGAGCTAGTTAAATAAACAAGAAACACATGATTTTGACTAAAACTATTTTTTATTAAATCTAAAATACCCAATTAAATTCCTACTGCTTAGGCAAAGTCAAAACAAAGCAGTGACAAAAAGAATCACTAAAATAAAATATTCCTAACTCATTTTATAGCAGAAATACTAATCTGTCTAAAACTAAAATAAAACAATTTCTAATAATTTAAACATGGCCAAACATATTTTCTACAGAAACTACAACAAATTTGCAAACTAACAAAAAAAGAATCAACTAAAATATTAAGTAACCTAAAAGATATGGATTTTACAAAACTGAACTATTCTGTTAAAAAGAAATGTAAACGAAAATATAATTAAAAAGAAAACTATCGCTAACGGCCTATCTAACGCCAAAGCGATTTATAACTAAACGCGTCTAGAGAATAAACCGATCGGCCGGTCTAACTAACCACTAACTAAACCAAAATAAAACGAATTAAACCGGACCTTTTAAAATAAAACCTACCCTTCAGAGATCTAATCTAGGCCCTAGGTTCTAGATCGAACGGTGGTGGGGGTTCCGGCCATCATGTGGCGACGACGGCGGCGACGACGGCGGCTCGGGCGACGACGCAAGAGCGGTTCGTGGTCTCCGGGCGACGGCGGAGGCGTTAGGGCGGGTGCGGCGGAGCGAGGGGAGGTCGGGGTGGAGTCGCTTGAGCTCGGGGGTCGGAGACGAGCGGGCAGGAGCAATGAGCGCGGGCGGGCTGGTTCCGCGAGGAATCATGGGCGGGTAGAGGGTTTAGGCGAGGGAAAGGTGGGGAACGGGTCGAGGGGCGGGTACTTATAGGGGCGGCCGACTTGGAGGAGGGGGCGACCGGGAGAGAATCCGTGATCTCCGGATTCCGCGACGGGGCGACGAGGTTTGGCGGGAGAGGAAGAAGAAGGGTGGGGCCAAGCACAACCGAGAGAGGGAGGAGAGGTTTCGGCCGGGCACCGAGGGGAGGGTTTTCGGCGCGCGGCTCGGGCAGGCCGGCTCTGGTTGGCTGGGCTGAGCCTGCCCGCCTGGTGGGCTGCCTGGCGCTGGGTCAAGTCGGTTCTGGCCGGGCGCCTCGGGTTTTTTTTTTTTTTTTTTGAATTAGGAGAGGAGGAACATACAAAATATATATATATTTTATATAGGACATATATATATCAAAATTATGAGGGAATTTATCCTATAATTTGAACATTTTTCCAGGGCAAAACTCAAACTTTAAAAAAACATTTTCTAGAATCCCAATAAAATTCAAATTTGAATTCAAACTTTTGGCAAAATTTCATCTCGACATTTTAGAGTGTCATGTTTACTTCTCTCATACTTTTCTCAAGTATTTGTCGCATTGTTTGAAGTAAATTCAACTGCCAATTTGAATTCAAATTCCAATAACTCAAAAGCCTCTCAAACATTTCAATTGTCACCAATTCAAACAATAATGCATAGATGCTTAGCTATAATTGTAAAACATTCCAAATGGGAAATTTGGGATGTTACATGGACGCCCGACTATGGAATCATGCACTCAAAAGCTCTTCCATTCCGTGATCCTTTTGACCTCGAAGTGTTCGTCGCTCATGCACTCGCCGCCAAGTCCAGATAAGCATCCTTCGCACTCCACACCGGTCCAATTGAGCGCATTCTAGGATCCGTGAATTTCTCCACAATGTAAAGGGCTTTCACCGCAATATCTCCGCCCCGACGAGCTCCTCCTTCATAGCTCTCATTGCAGAAGCGAGTACCCTTGGCCTCGGTGGCGGCCTTTTTAGGTCCTCTTGTTTCGCTTCGATCTTCTTTTTCAAGAAGCTTGCAACGGTCAAGAGCATTTTTCAATTTCACGGCCATCTCGCCATTTCTTTCTTGCTTCGCAAAGGAGCAGCCTGTTCGGCTTTTAGCTCATGTCCGCTTTTAAAGCAGCCGCATCACTTTTTCCGGCTTGCCCTTATTCTGGCGTAGCTCCGCCAAGGTTCTCCATAGCAGGGCACCATCTGCATTAGGCATATATGTTGTAAGGCATGGGCGCCAAGCTCCTTTACCAGGTGTCCGCGAGAAGTTGTATACCTTGTGACTCGCAAGCCGCTTATTAACAAGCGTGATGTCCGTGATCCGCCACGCCAAGTTGCCGCCTCAGCCCGCAATTCATCAGCCCGCTAGCCACCGACACTTCGCCACCTACATAGGAAGAGCGATATTATACTGGGTTAGGATCCTCGTGCGCCGCCATTTTTGACACCGCACTAAGTCTCGTGGGCTACTATCTATACAGGCGATTTTATATGCAAAACTGTCGAAGGTACATCATTTTATGCACTCAAAACCCGTTAGTAAACTTACGACGGCTTTATGCAATCCGCCTCAGCGGATGAAATCCTTTCAATCACCATACCCATTAACGCACGGTGATCTTCCGAGATAGACGCCGCCCGAGAAGATCCTTCAGATCCTCCGACCGCGACACTCCGCTGGTGCCGGATTCGCCCGTGGCCTTTTCCAAAGGCCGGCACGGAGGGCTTTGAGGGACATACTGCTGCCTTCCGCCCCGCCGGATTCAGAGATTCTCCGCGACGACACCTCGTGGTCGCTTCTACTCGTGATAACGGTACGGCAGGTGGAGGCGTCATTTCTCCATCATCTCCGGACCAAGATCCTCAAGACGAGCTCACTGTGAAGGGCTGAGATCCGAACTACAAGGTAAACTTTCGTTACCTTCAGAAATAAAACGGGATGTCTCTTTAAAAAACGCCCCTTTACTTACGGCTCACTGGAGGGCTGATCTCCTTAGGGGAAATAGTGCGGGTTGGGCATCCGCCGCAGCAGACCCTCCGTGAAGATTTCTTCCTCACTTTGAGGCTTTGGTCTCCGGATCTTCGGTTGCGTCCTCTTCTCCCTTGGAGGAGGGATTCTCGATCCCCTTTCTCGATAGCCTCCTTCATGGAGGTAGTAGTTCCTTGTTCCCCCTTCGCTTTCTTCAAAAGGCACAGCCTCTAGCATCTTGGTTAATACAGATCCAGCGTGGTCTCGTGGAGGGGGCCTGACACCGATCAGTTTTGCTTTTGCTATCCACTCCTGCTTAAAGGATAGCTCTTTAAGGGCAAGTGTATGATAATATGCGATAGCATGTCCGGTACATGACTACTTACTTGAGTATCCGGCGAGCAGAAAGCTCAGACTTGCCCTCGGTTAAGTCCGGACACATTGCTTGTGATCCAAAGAACAGTTATACATCTTCACGCAAGCATGCCCATAAAATGTTGGAGAGCTCAGAGTCCCTCCGGATTAAACTCCCACAAAGGAGGGGGCGACGCTTGCAGGCAAGGTACTAATAATCAGCATGACCTCGCGCTTACTATGACCAGATTGATCTCTCTCTCTCGAGGTCTCGAATACGGCCCTACAACAGAGGTACGCCCTGGACGGTCCCTCACGAGCCTTTTATTGACCCATGACGCCCGGCAGAGTGGAGGACCCGAAAGAAGGCAGGTGGCGCCACCATTTGGTGCCCCCGGGAGCGGTGATATAAAACCACTCCTGCTATAAATTGAGCTCCTCTGAAAAGAGCCCTGCCATGGAGCGTCCCAGATTCTTGCTTATAACAGCCCCTCCAAGACTCTGCCTCGATGCTCCTTGATCATCTTCGCTCCACTTTGAAGGTCTTGAGCCACAATCCAAGTGAGGGGTAATGCGAGGAAGGCTTACATACGATAATCGAACGACGAGATGTGGAGGATGGACTCGGATCCAAGTCATGGAATTCCAACCCATAATAAAACATGAGCCCCTCACAAAGGGGTCCGTCTGGAAGCCTAAACCTCAAGGAAGTGAGACACTTAATACCACGCCTCACTTGGCTCGGAAGTGGAATAACCTGCCCTTGGGCAGGCAGCCTATGCGAAATTTCACCGTTAGATACCCGCGCCTCTCGCCTTTAGCACATCTTCTTCCGTGATGGAGGAAGACATCCACCGTCGTGGTAGTCGGAGCCGACATCGTTGAATGTCCGAAGCGCCTAAATCTGGAGCTTTGGGTGTTGGAACTCGAGGCGAGGGGCGGATTCGATTGAGATTGAAAGAAAGGAGCGGGCCTTGGTCTCGTTATAAAGAGGTTGAATACCAAGAGCCCTCCCTGCGGACTGCTCGACTCGCCGATGGAGGAGGCGTGGCAATGGGCACGATCGGGTTACCCACGCCTGTATTGATGAGGATCCTGAATAAAGGGGCACGATCTCCACTCGATAAGACGCGTCAAGAAACCGCCTCGCTAAACCCGGCCGAGGTGGAACAAGAAAACGACTCAGATAAAGGCCTGGCTGTGGTGTGATGTCACGCTGAATACGCCAAGCAGATCTGCAAAGGTTATTCTCTCAAGGTGGTATGTGGAACTTGTTTTATGGAGCCGACACAACCTTGTGTTCAAAATCTTCTATGAAGTATTCGGAGGAGGAACCTCCTTGCAATGCCGAAGACAATATGCGCCGCCGGACTCGCTGCCATTGAAGCCTGGTTCAGGGGCTACCGAGGAGACCGATTAGGGGTGTCCGGATAGTCAACTATCACCGCTGGCCGGACTCCTGGACTATGAAGATACAAGATTGAAGACTTCGTCCCGTGTCCGGATGGGACTTTCCTTAGCGTGAAGGCAAGCTTGGCGACACGGATATGTAGATCTCCTACCATTGTAACCGACTCGTAACCCTAACCCTATCCGTGTCTATATAAACCGGAGGGTTTTAGTCCAGAGATCTAACAACAATCATACCATAGGCTAGCTTATAGGGTTTAGCCTTTGATCTCGTGGTAGATCTACTCTTGTGCTACCCATATCATCAATATTAATCAAGCAGGAGTAGGGTTTTACCTCCATCGAGAGGGCCCGAACCTGGGTAAAACATCGTGTCCCTTGTCTCCCGTTACCATCCGCCTAGACGCACAGTTCGGGACCCCTACCCGAGATCCGCAGGTTTTGACAATCGGCTAAAGATGATGAGATCGCTTGTTCGACACTTATATCTTCCTCACTCAAAGATAAACAAGGCATAGATGACAGGTTTTGCACATAAAAGTATCAAGTTGATAATTCATCACATTTCTTATCGATTTAATAAAGTGACACAGTTTAAAATTGCATTAACACAATATGGTATTGTTCAGGTCAAGACATGGCAGGAAATGACATTGTGAAGGAGTTGGCAGCTTCAATGACACCACCGGATTACGATCAAGAACTCATAAGTATCAATGGTTAGTGTGCTATCAATTTATACCATTTCAGATTGGCAAATAAAGAGATGGTTTAAATAATAGTAGAATGATATGACATTGTTCATAGTTAAGACATTGCAGAATATGACATTGTGTGTAGTGGGTAGGTTCACCACACCACCGATTACTGGATGAAGAATGAAGCATACATGCAAAGGCAAAAGAAGATCACTTGCTCAGATAGTTTAATTTACATGGTATGAAGAAGGAACTTGGTTGTACAAATGAAAACTTAAATTGAGAAATGACAAACTTTTGTTTATGAACTACATAATAAACTTTAAACAAGCAATTTGATGCAAACACCAAAAATAAACAGCTGTTGTAGTCATGCCTAACCAAATATATACAACAAAGTTTGAAGGCTTGAGATGGACAAACTTACATTATTGGTGAAGACAGCTCTATAAAGGACTTGTCCATGCCGATGGGGGCCAATTCAAGAAGTTTACTACATAATCTTCTTCAAAAGCATTGCCTTTATTCTAGATTTTGTTAAGAGTAAATATAGATGTGATAATATACAAAAAATGGAGAATATTTAAGATAAGATGAAGAGTGATTCTACATAACCAAGTAGCTATAAATGTAAGTGCAGCGACACAGCAAAAGGTACAGCCAAGATCAATGCACAGCTAAACTTCTTCAAGACCAACCTTATGGTAAGAGTAAATATATATCTGATGTGTAGAAATGGAGGGCAAAGGAAAATAAGCTGCAGAGTGATGGTACATGAACAACTACTGTCATTATAAGTACACTCGATAATGGATAGCATGTACTTACAAGAACAATGCAGAGCTAAAAAATTGGCATTGGATATATTCTACACTAATGTAACCATTCATACAGATCGATAATTTGGAGCGAACAATTGATAATCGTTATCATGCATATCGCTGTCACATAATGAACTGTATGTATGCAAGTACAAGTGATACAGACAACAGTACTAACAAGAGCAAAGCAGCGAAAGCAATATATTTGCGACATCCCGTCGTTTTGTCAAACCGTAATTCTTCTTCGAGCAGATTTCCTACAAAAAGATCCGTAAGGCACATGCTGAAAAGTAGAAGTTCAAATTGTCATGTGATTTCATACGCAGACCTCATCCCGAACGAGACCAGTGCATAACAAGGTTTTCCATTCAATGTCTTCTAAATTTAGCACAGAGACTTCACCGAAATTGCTTATAGACTTGCCATCAAAGTGTGATTTCGCAGTAACACCGATATCGCTGCAATACTTCCTTGAAAAGCACAAGCAAGCTTTGCTCGTCATGACTATCCAGATTTACCCTCGCCTAGTTACAACGATGTAATGTAAATCATTGATGTGTTCAATCAGCAGAAAACAGGAATAATAACCATGAATAATAGCACTTACATGTAAGTCCGACAGGAAGATGTGAAAACGGTGTTTGTCTTCACAATAATCTTCCCATGATGGGAATATCTGCACGTAGTCCCTAACAACATTGAAAGCATTGTCTTTTTAACTGGAATAAATGGAATGGGGTTCCAATCTGCAGGAATTGGACGCTCAGTAGTTGGATAGGTCTTCGCCGTGGACTTGCTGCATTTTTGGTCGGAGGGGATTTTTCGTGGTACAGCCGGTGCTATGGCAAATGAAATCGGTATACCTTTTGCTGGAGTGCAGGTCCTGTGTGGTG